>JAFMPE010108602.1:0-12793 GCA_024759925.1 Ficus religiosa | reverse complement strand
ATGATTTTGAGTTTTGACATAGGAAAAAAACGACATGTCGTAAATTCTCATTCCAAAAAGTCGTCGCTTTAAAAGGTTTTATTTTTTATTATTTATGAGAATTTTATTTTCTTAACCTACAAGAAAAAGATTTTTGAGTAGAGGGGGAAAAAAATTAAAATAAAAAATAAAAAACACATGGCTTTCTATCGTGGTCCACTCAAAATCACCGACAACAACCCCGGAGAAATGGAGTATAATTGGTGTGAGCAGCGACCACGACTTTCCGTGTTGAGACGGACCGTTGAAAGAGTTGAAGAGGCCGTTAAAACTTGAACAAAACAGTTAGACTGTGCATTGTGGCAAGGCTCTGATATTTTGATTGGTAGACGCAAAACTCCGTCGCCCAATAGAATTCGTTACTTAGGACCAACGCCAAAACAAAGAGCCGTTATAGATCCATTTTCTCTGAAGAAATCTCTGACTTGCATCTGAATCCTGAATTTCCGATCCAGCTCGGATCGGCATTTTCTCTTCGATCAGGCATTGTTTCTATGCACTCATATCACATACACACACACACATATATATATATATATTTGTGTATATACATTTTTTTTTGGTAGAACAAAGATTACGACAAATAAGGAAAATGGGGAAATGTAGTCCGACGATGGATCTGCTGCGGTCAGAGCCGATGCAATTAATGCAATTGATCATCCCTGTCGAATCAACCCATCGCTCGATTACTTACCTCGGCGACCTTGGTCTTTTCCAATTCAAAGATGTAATGTCAAATTCATTTTTTTCTCTCAAATTTTCTTCGTTTATTGTTCTTCATTTGGAATAAATTCGGTTAGATCAAAACCGTCCTTTTAGTCGGTTTCCTATACCTAGAGAATTGTAGTAGTGTAGTTTTCCAGATTGTAGGTAGAAGAAAGTTTTGTTGGGTGAAACATTTTCGTGAAACTACATAATTCAACTGAGGAATTGAAGAGAATTAGAAGTTCAAGATTTTTCGAAATGGTTTTTGCGGACTAAAATTTCTTTGATCTTTTGTAATTACGCACCACGGTAAGCAATAGCTCTCTATTCTCTTAGTTGATCTTAGAGGAATTGTCTTTGAATAATGATTTTCCGCTGCGCAGCTCAATGCAGAAAAGAACCTGTTTCAGAGGACATGCTGTTCAGGTGCATCTATAACTGAACATCTTTGTTATCTTTTAGCTTTTGTTGTATCTGTATGGAAATCGCTAGCTATACAAGGTCGTGTTCTTAGTAACTGCAGTAGATTCACATACAAATTAGGTTTACTCAATATAATTATCAAATCAGAACATCTCAGATATTCAACAAGATTGTATAATTGTCAAAATGTTTTGCAATTATTTTCTAAAATTTCTGTGTTGTAATGTTATAATTTTACCACTCAGGTTAAAAGATGCGGGGAAATGGCTTGCAAGCTACGTTTCTTCAATGGTTAATGCTGGTTTGTCACCCTCAATGAGGTCTAATAGAGGCAACAATATTGATCTTGATCACCTGGAGGTTGTTAGATCTTTCAGTGTGGTTTTTTGGAAATAGAAATATCTAAAATAATCTATGCTAATAAGAAATTTTAATTGTTTGTGGCCAGGTCAAACTTGGTGAACTTGAAGCCGAGCTGTTAGAAATTAATGCTAATAACGAAAAGTTACAGCGCACGTATAATGAGCTATTAGAATATAAGCTTGTTCTGCAAAAGGTATGTTTTGAATCTTTTGAATATTTGCTCCCCGTAGCTTGATATGATTCACCATCGGAAATGATGCATAAGATCAGAAAACATGTCCTGTTTTGTTTTGTGAATTAACCTGTGTCATAAAGTGAATTCCATTTATGTTTTCTAATCACAGGCCGTTGACTTCTTCCATTCAACTCAAAACAGTGCAGCAGCTAGGCAGAGAGAATTTAAAGTGCAGCATTCTAGTGATGGATCTATTGATAGTCCACTATTACTAGAACAAGTATAGTTTTTCAGATCTCGTATTTCATCTTTTCATGTCAGGGAATGCTTCTTGTCTCCTTGGGATAATGATTAGAGATCATTTGATGTTTCTTTTGTAGGAAATGGTAACAGATCCCTCAAAGCAAGTTAAGCTTGGGTTTGTTAGTGGTCTTGTTCCAAGGGAAAAATCAATGGCCTTTGAAAGGATTATGTTTCGTGCGATCAGGGGTAATGTTTTCTTGAAGCAAGCTGTGGTGGATGACCCTATTGTTGATCCTGTGTCAGGCGAGAAGGTTAATAATTAAAATGTTCTTCCATATTCAATGTGCAAATATGCTTTTTTACATACATGTTTTTTGCTTTAAAAATATTTGTTTCTCTTAACCATGTTGGGGCGAGCTTAACGGGTGGGAGGGGGAGGGGGAGGGGTTTGGGTAGGAGCTCCCAAGTTCAAAACTTGGGAATGTTTTTATTTCCTATACATACATACTTATATATATATATATTTATTTATTTATTTGTTTGTTTGTTTTTCTTACAATTCTTGTGGAAGTATGTACACACATTCATATCTCTAGATGTTCGTATTTATATATGTTTTCATCAAATCCCTCATCCAAGTATCGTAGAAAATTTTTAAACAATTAGTTTATGGCATTCCTTACTTCATGGTCGTTTTTCTCTCTTCTTTCAATGGTTGAGTTTTACGGCCTTATTCATTCTCTAACAGGTTGAGAAAAATGTGTTTGTCATCTTCTTTTCCGAAGAGAGAGCTAAGAACAAAATTCTGAAGATTTGTGACGCTTTTGGTGCAAACCGTTACCCTTTTACAGATGACCTGGGGAAACAATTCCAGATGATTACAGAGGTACACGGCAACAATCTTATGTTTCATTGCACATACTTAGAAGCTTCAGAGCATTGCAACTTGGTTGATCTTATGTTTCACGAGTTTTTAATTATCCAAAATGCGTATGTATGACATATGAATTTACTTTCATGTTGATACTCTTATTTGGCCCTCTGGTTCCTCAAGTTGAGAGAATTTCTTACGTCAAACCTTAATGTGTCATCTTTCATATATCATGCCAATGGTTACATTTGAATAGAGAAGTTTATCATCTTTCTTCAAAGCGGATGTGACCGCTGAAAGAAATCGCCAGAAGGACAATGGGGGGGAGATCTCCGAGAGAGAAAGAGAGATTGTCCCTATTAATTACGTGTTATTATTGGGTATTAAAACAATACATGATACATGATTTGTCGGACTTCAGAGTTTTGCTTAACTGTTCAGCTTCACATTTCCTTAAGATTAGATGCAGAAAACCAGAAAGTGTCTTTAGGCTTAAACTATTCAGTACAAGGTCTTATCCTCGTTAATGGGTTTACGTTTCTATTAGTTTATCTAGGGTAGTTAAGAGAGATGTGTGTTAAAACCAGTATGTGAAACTTCGTCCTTCGGAAATGCTTATAGAGAAAAAGTTGCCAAAAGAAGGATCAGCCATTAGAAGGTAGAACTATAGTTTGAGGCAGGTATAAAGCTCAACCATTTGTTGGTGGAATGAGCAGTTTGATGGGACCTTGTTTATGCTTCACAGATGATGTCTAGCTGAGATAAAAGTTGTTATTTGATTTGTTACTTGATATGATAATTTTCTTTACTGTAAATTTGTGTTGGGCACTTTGGATGGATCCTATGCAGTTATTTTCTTCTTTTTCTAGTTGGTTATGTGCAATCTCAATTATATGAAACACTTTAATTTCTAGGTTTCTGGAAAAATTTCAGAGCTCAAGATTACCATAGATGCTGGACTCCTGCACCGGAGCAATTTATTACGGACAATTGGCTATGAACATGAGCAATGGAACCTTCTGGTTTGTGTTTGTTTTATCTTTTTTGGAAAACAAAATTTGATGGTCCTAGCACTTAGCTTTTGTTACTGATGCATGTCGTCTGTCAACTTCTTCCTTTATGTCCTTGTCCCACTCAAGTGTTAAATTTCGATTGTCACTGAACTCTGAATCCCTTAACTAAATAGGTGAAGCAGCAAAAGTCCATTTACAATACTTTAAACATGCTCAGCTTTGATGTGACCAAGAAGTGTCTTGTTGCAGAAGGTTGGTGCCCTGTTTTTGCATCAAATCAGGTTTGTCTCTTTCCGACATTAGTTTAATGTCTTAACACTGCAGTTTTTTCTTTTAACCTCAACTGACAACTATCAATTTTGGCAGATCCAAAATGCATTGGAACGGGCAACCTTTGACAGCAACTCTCAAGTTGGGGCTATATTCCAAGTTTTGCAAACTAAGGAATCACCTCCTACATACTTCCGTACAAACAAATTCACTTCAGTTTTTCAAGAAATTGTAGGCGCTTATGGGTTAGTTCTTTATTCTTTTTCTTTTATAATTTTGGCCATTTGGACGAGCCTGGTCTTGGCTAGAAGTGGCATTATATTTGGTAGGACCGAGATATGAGATTGCCTTTTCTACATGAAAGCATACAGTATGCTTTAAGCCATGATAATCTTTATCATGTCGCATATTATCTGTCTGTATTTCAGTAGATTAATCCACCAATTGATGTTTTGGATTTATTTGTTCAAATTAAATGATGAAACAAATGTTGGGAATTTTTTTTTAGCTCGTGTTAATTGTCCTAGTGACCAAGTTTCACTATTTAATCTGATAAGTTCTTTAAATAATGAAACTAATGTTGGGAAATTTTTTTTTAAAGCTCGTGTAAATTGTCTGAGCGACCAAGTTTCACTATTTAATCTATGTAGAAGAACTTATCAGATTCTATCATTGTAGGGTTGCCAAGTATCAAGAAGCAAATCCTGGTGTTTACATGATTATCACATTCCCTTTCCTTTTTGCCGTCATGTTTGGTGATTGGGGCCATGGTATTTGTTTATTGCTGGCAACACTTTATTTCATCATGAGGGAAAATAAATTTTCCAGTCAGGTATTTGTTGAATGGAATTTGCTAACTGGAGTGCAATTTATGTTGCTTGTAAGTATAGCAATATCTTTCTACTCACTTGAGTTTTGTTAACAACAGAAACTTGGTGACATTATAGAAATGACATTTGGGGGTCGTTATGTTATCTTGATGATGGCCATCTTCTCAATCTACACAGGACTGATATATAATGAATTCTTTTTGGTCCCATTTGAATTATTTGGACCTTCATCCTATGGATGTCGTGACCCTTCCTGCAGGTATGAACCGTAAAATGCTATTGTATGATACTTTTTCTCTGTTTTATGTTTACACTGGGCCTTTTGTTGCAGGGATGCTACTACAATTGGTTTGATGAAGGTTCGTGACACTTACTCATTTGGAGTAGACCCTAAATGGCATGGTACACGAAGCGAGTTATCGTTTCTTAACTCATTAAAGATGAAGATGTTTATCCTACTTGGTGTAACTCAGATGAACCTTGGAATCATCTTGAGTTACTTTAACGTAAAATTCTTCAAAGATAATTTAAATATCTGGTAAGCTACATTTTGCAGCACCTTATTTACAAAATAGCTGGCCAAAGTGGTGTTCTCTGTCTTAGCTTCAGTTCTTTTTGAGGGCTTCTAAAAATTCTCTTAACATAATGTATAAACTACTTTTCACATCTATCCTTAACTGCAATAGTGGATACGTACAGTCTTTTTTCTCCCTTCTTCTTTATTTTGGTAGGTTGGCATTGATTTTTCGACTTTTTGAGGGTTGCAATTCTTGTTCATAGTTCACTTCTAGTTGAGTATTTATTGTTTGTAATTATTGTCTATGGCTTAGGTACCAATTTGTTCCCCAGATGATATTTTTGAACAGCTTGTTTGGCTATCTTTCACTCCTCATAATTGTGAAGTGGTGTACCGGTTCGCAAGCTGATTTATATCATGTAATGATATATATGTTCCTAAGTCCTACTGACGATTTAGGCGAAAATCAGGTTTTTGTTGGTCAGAAATTCCTTCAGGTTTAAATCTTTCTCTTTTAGTTATGCTGAAAACTATTCTTGTAGTAATGGGAAGTGGCACTAACCCTGTATGTTTTCGCATTCAAATACCAGATTTTGTTATTGCTATCAGCTCTTATTGCTGTGCCGTGGATGATGTTTCCAAAGCCTTTCTCTTGAAGAAGCAACACAACCAAGTAAACATGAAACTCTGCTATTATCTCTATATTCAATTGACTTCTTATGTCCCAGCTGTAGGTTTTTAGTCAGTCTTTTTACATTTCTCATGTTGATTCCTCAGAGGCATCAAGGTCAATTATACACAATGCTTCATAGCGCTGATGACCCTCTTGAAGAACAGCCGCATCATGATTCTCATGGTCACGAAATTCGAGTTCAGTGATGTCTTTGTACACCAACTGATACATACAGTAGAATTTGTTCTTGGTGCAGTGTCCAATACGGCTTCATATCTGCACCTGTGGGCCCTCAGGTTGGCTGACTTCTTAGTCCATCTCATTCTCATGGGTCTTGAAGCTTGAATAGGCCTCCTAAACATGCGTATGATCCATATTGCTGATTTTTAAATTCTTGTTTTGCTTGCATATGAGGGCTATTGTCTAGGATACACTGTTATATAGATTAAAAGTGATGACATGCTGATATGATTTCTCAATATTTTAGGTTGTTGGTAGTATAATTGATTAGTTAGGTTTTTTAGTAATTAGTTTTAGTATTGTAACTGATTAGGAGGTGGATGAGTGGGGTGTTGGAAGGCAACTAGTAGTATAAAAAGGGGGGCTTGTTAGAAAGCGAGGGGTATGGTAAATCTAGAGGGATTTGGTAAGAGATTTTTTTTTGGAGAGAGTTGGAGAGCTCAACACTATCGGTTCTTGTATTTTTTTTTCCTTTCAATTCCGTTTGAGTTCAATAAAATTCAATAAAACATATCAATTTTCCATTTCTCCCATTTTAGCTCTTATCACGCGCTTCTAATTTAATATGGCAAAGCATGATATTTTTGGACGAACAGTTTCTGTTCTGTGGCCTTGCATCTTTTGATTCATTTTATAATGTATGCACTAGAGAAGCAATTCTACTACACTCGCAACCTCTACGTGTTGTTGATGTTACACCAACATTTGAATGTTGATCATATGGTTTTGATTTGTGTTTCTAAATCCAGCCTAGCTCACTCGGAGTTGTCAAGTGTATTTTATGAAAAGGTTCTACTTCTAGATTGGGGGTAGGTATTTTTATCAATGTTTCTGTACTGACATAAATACCTCTGAGATCTCAGCGAAAGCAGAGTAATGAAACTCTCGTAAAAATGACCACAGGTTCAACAATGTCATTATTCTAATTATTGGCATAGTTGTTTTTGTATTTGCAATTGTTGGTGTTCTACTGGTGATTGAGACACTTAGCGCATTTTTGCATGCCCTACAGCTTCACTGGGTGGAGTTTCAGGGCAAGTTCTACGAGGGAAACGGTTACAAGTTCTGCCCTTTTTCGTTTGCATTGATTAGTGAAGAGGACGAATGATACAATGTATGAAGAAAAGACACAAAACGAGATTTATCGTGTTAATTTAGCTTCAAAAGCCAAGCGACAGAGGACCAGCTGTGATTATAGAAAACCGGTGTACTCCTCATTTGTACTGGAGGCTTTATAGAAAGGTGATCTAGAATCACCAAGAAGTTTATTAATATCGCACTCGTGTTCAGTGAAGATTGTGATTCAAAGTTCGATTAAAGAAAAGTGTTGTTTTGATCACGCTAGCAAAATTTATTTGAACTTGTAACATCCATGAGTTCACAAGTGACATTTGCAAAATTTATGTTTGATACTTGTATTCTTATATTCTTTTGATGATTATTTAGGTGATTTGTTCAATACATTTGTTGTTTTGTCAGGAAACGCTCATGTTTTTTGATACATTCTAGTGAAGAAGGGTGTAAACGAAAAATACATAAATTGATAAATATTTCCTCTAACTAATGGAAATTCTGAGCAATCTTTTGTTGATGTTGTTTTTATTGTTTTATTTATTTATTTATTTATTTAAAGCATGTTCTGTTTATCAGCCATAACTTTGCATGATCCCTCTTGGTATGGGGTCCTTACCTGTTGTTTTAACAATTGGAGCAATGGCCTCAGAAATTGATTTAGATCATGACCATTTGATGGATTAGGTGGTCTGAAAATAGTTTTTTTTTTTTTAATTATTATTCATTATGAAAAAATTGGTTAGTGCCTTTAAAAAAAAAAAAAAAAGGAAAAAATATTTATGAAAAAAGAAGAAGAAGAAGATGATGTAGAAGAAAGAAAAAAAAGAAACTTTTTTCTAAAAAAAGAAAAAAGGAAAAAGAAACTTTGAAAGGACATTAAAGTGTAGAACAAAATAGACAAAGGAAACAAGAAAAAGGTCGGAAAAGATGAAGAAGAAAGTAAAAAGAAACTTTTCTCTGGGGGAAAAAAAAAATGAGAGAGAAAAAAGAAAGTTGGTGGGTCATTAAACGGCAGAACAAACTAGACAAAGGAAACAAGAAAAAGGTGGAAAATAATTCCGTTGCCGGGACTCGAACCCGGGTCTTTCGGGTGAGAGCCGAATATCCTAACCAACTAGACTACAACGGATCTGTGAGCCGCCAAGGAAACCAAATATATTTGAATTAGGTTGAAAATAATTTAGTCAGAGATCTTGAAATTTCCGTTGCCGGGACTCCTTTCGGGTGAGAGCCGAATATTCTAACCAACTAGATTACAGCGGATTTGTGTGCTTCTGAGGAAACAAAATATATTAAAATTAAAAAATAATCTGGTTAGAAAGGAAAAAATATTCCCTTGCCGGGACTTGAATCGGGTCTTTGGGTGAGAGCCGAATATCCTAACCAACTAGACTACAACGTATGGCTGGGTTTTGAAACTACTTCTTTATATATCTTCGTTCTTTCTTAAGAATTTTTAGCAGGGCCAGAAACCAAAGATAAAAGGATGCAATAACGGTACGCTTTTAGACCTTGGTCACAACGTTGTTACCTAGAAACCAAACTATGTTGGTCAACTAAAATTTCAAGCATGTCTTGCCCTTGGCACAAGAAGAAGCCACTACATTATAAATGCATCTTTGTTCAAATATATATATATATATATATATTATGAATGCATCCATCTTGGATTGTTTTGGGATGATTTTCTAGAAATTGCTCTTTCTAGATCCCGAAATTACTTTTTAAAGTGTTCGAGTGATCTATCTGATTTATCAATTCCACTTCAAAAAATAAATAATTAAAACTTTCACTTTTTAAAAAAGCATTTAATCAATTTAACTTCTCATAAAAGCAATCTTGTACTTTAAAACTTGGCATCGGAGATTCAATAAGCATTATACCATAAATTCCGTTCTAATTTCTCACTGCTTATTGGAAAATTAAAAGATCATACGAGCCTATTAAACTTCTTAAAAACACTGATTCCAGACATCATCGAAAAGGTAACAGATTTTTTTTTTTTTTTCTTTATTAACTAGAAGGGCAGAAGCAAAACTTCTGCAAAATGGACCAGTACCCCTGATTTCCCCAGAGGGGCAAATAGTAATCTACAAAGTTCAAGTAGAAATAGTACAGTCCTAAGACATGATTAGTTTACATGGAGACATTAATACAAGTAATCTAAATGGAAGCATCACTTTATATATTTACACAACCCACTTGAAAGTGGCAATGCCACCACATAATTACTAAATATAGTAGGACGCTGATGCACGAACTTGTACTATTTAATTTAAAGAAGTGACAGTTGAGACCATAGAGTCCATCCCACAAATATTGCGTCCTCTGCAGATCTTGTAATACCCATCCTCTCCCCAACTCGCTCCCCATGAGTTCTTTATGATCCAGTAAGGCTTGTCCTTGAACCGGATCGGAGCATATCCAGCAGCCCCGTAGCCCACCAAAAGCACTCCGTGATCCAGCAAATTCTTTGAGCAGATGTATGGGCACGAGACTCCTCCTATGTAAGTCTGCATGAAAACTGCGTTGATGCCAACTGCAAAATGGAAAAAGAATCTGTTAGTACCACTGTCATTGCTCAGATTTTAATTATAAACAAAGAAGAGTATTTCCAGAAAATTTGATGAAGCTAATTACTTGAAAGCGGGCCATTCTTCAGCAAATTTGCGGCAATCTGGTCTTCATCAAGGGACACAACGCTGAAGTTGGCTACGGAAGCGGCAATCTTGCTCTTGTCGAATTTGCAGGTGCTTTCTTTTCCGGTGTAAGGATAGTCCTCCTCACGCTGTAGTCCACCGGCCTTGAGTGTGTACTCATAGGCAGAGGTCATCAGCCCACCGTTACAGCCTGCGTCACATGCATTTTGTTCTTCGGGATCGCACTGCATGAGGTTCACGTATGATTAGTTGTAGACAAGCTAAGTCAGAGCGTTTACCAATTGTTTATCATAGTCCAATAATTTTAGCCACCGTTTTGTTTATACTATCAGAGTGAATCAAAAATTCAGTTTTTTTTCCCCTTCAGCATTGCCATAAACACCACCATTAACTTATTAACCACACTTCAGCTACATAATCATATGATTAACCATAGAAACATACCAATCAACCACGACATCACTTGACCACTGAAAAACAAGTTATCAAACATTACTTTTATCCTTTTCCAATCGGAAGAAAAATTTCAGAACTCAGAACAGCTACAGATAAGCATATCAGTTATCACAGGATTATCAAAATTAATGATTGATTCTTCTCTAACAACTGGTTAAGAACAAACCAACAAATATTCCTAAAGAGAGAAAATAATTTGTAGAAGTGACCACCACCTTCTCCAAGATTCAACAACCAAAACATCAAATACAAATACAAGTTTTTAACTCTTTTTTTTTTTAACTTATGAATATCTATTAGACACTCAAAATTACGATTGGGAAAGTAGGTCATCATCCAGACAAAAAACACAACATAATTCATATCAAAAACTTTCAAGCTTCCTAGTTACAGGGATGAGTTTCATCCAAAATCCAAATTCTTCCTAGCAAATAATACTTCAAACTAAGTACATATGTTTTTTTGTTAAACAGGTTCCTTTTAGACCGTTGACTTAAATATTCAGAAAGAAAACAATCCAAAATTTCACGTTTAAACCATATAAGCTTAAAAAATAAAAATAAACAATAAATCGAAGAGTTGAAAAAAAGAAAAAAAAGAGCCATACCTCGTGGTCACAATCCACAAGCTGTTGCTCACTCAGACTGACAAGCTCTCCCGTCGCCAGAAAATGAGCACCTTCCAGTGCTCCCGTCGTACTAAATGACCAGCAAGACCCGCAAGAACCCTAATTCCTCATCATAAAACAAAACAACATCAAAAACTTTCCAAAAAGGAGATCAAATTCAATTCTGACCGTCTACAAAAGCAGATGATCATGATCACCTGGTCCTTGACCGGCGTGACGGCGCCACGGTCGCGCCAGTCAAAGTCGTCGGGGAGATCGTTAGTAGGAAGGATCGGCGCCTTCTGAGCGTCCTTGGGAAGGCGGAGCCGCTTGAGGCCTAGAAACTTCTGGCGGAACTCTCCCGGCGTCAGATCGGAGAACTTCGTGACTCCATGGACGGCGTCAGGATCGAGTATCTGGTGCGTCTTGGCTCGGCGGAGATTGGCCTTGAACACCTCGAACCGGTAGTCGTGCTCCTCCTGAGTCACATAGGTCTTCCCGAACCTCGCCTTGAAGCTGGAGAAGTGGTGCTCGGCGCCGAGGAGCTCATCGTCGCCCGCCGACGACACAACTTGGCGGATCAGAACGTCGTCGTTGGCGGTCTCCTCTGTAGCTACGGCGTAGGCGACCGCAGAGGACAGGAGAGAGAGGAGGAGGAGAGAGAAGAGAGAGGCACGGTCCATGATTTGGGGAAGGGGATTAGGAGAGAACAGTATGTGTGGAGTGGAGGAGTATTGAATTTTAGATATTATTTATGAAATTACTCCCCCGAAGGTCGTAGTTGTTTGGTAGACGCTAACCCAATTATTTCGAAACACGTGTTGAGTATTCCTTGGTTAAGTTTTCTGCAAGTTGAATCATGAAAGCGAATTGGAACAAATAATTAAATATCTGACATTGATCTCTGATTTTTTTTTTCCCCTTCTTTATTTATCGTACACACAACAAACAACTTAAACATGGCTGCTTTGCCACGAAAAAAAAAAAAAAAAACAAACAAACAAACCTACCGCGAGTCTGCGAATAAAATATCTTACTTTATTAATAATAAAAAAGGTGATAAAATTATTTGTGAAAATAAATAAATATAATTTCAGAAGACAAATATAAAATTTCAAAAAATATAAATACACTTGAATTAGAGATCAACACAAATTCTTACTGAAACAGAATACTTTTAGCTTCCATTTTTAACTTCCGTTTGGATCATCGATTGAAAATAAATTTTTTAAATTGAAGTTGATTAATTTTTTAAAAAATTAGTTATAATTATTGTTAACTTTTCATTGAAAGATAAAAATCCAACTGAAAAATACAATTTCAGTTAAATTTAATTATCAAATAAAATATAAGAATCCTATCAAAACTCTGACTGGACTCTTATATATATGATATCCCTATAGATTGAAATTGCCATTTAGTTTATTAAAAGCACAATCTTTAAAAAGCAAGGAGGTTTCAAGTTCTTATACTCAAAGATCCTACATTTTTTTTAAGGTTTGAGAATTTCTTACTATTTCATTTAATATTTCATATGTCTTGCAACAATGATGTGGATCAATCGAACTTTCTTTGTGATTTTTTTTTTCTTTTCAATCTTTGAGAAAACCATCTCTCTCTCTCTCTCTCTCTCT
>JAFMPE010108582.1:743-13543 GCA_024759925.1 Ficus religiosa | reverse complement strand
TCTCTCTCTCTCTTTATTATTATTATTATTATTATTCTCGTTTATGTCACTGAACCTTAGGGTCATTCCCGCTTTACTGCTTGAACTTTGAATTTGTCCCATTTAACCCGTTTTACTAGAATTAAAAAAAAAAAAAAACAGACAAAAAAAAGGGGGGAATTAGTGTTACTAAACCTAGTATGTTAGGATTTATGTTAAAAACAAACATAAAAATATCACATAATTATACTTAACTCGCTTTTTTTTCTTCTTCTATTTTTATTGAAATTATAACAAAAGAGGTAAAGTAGGGGGACTAATTCAAAATATAGGGGGTAGAGTGAGAGTTTTTAAAGTTTAGGAGGTAAAGTGGAAATGATTCCGAAATTCAGAAGCATAGATAAGAATAATCAAATTAAAAAAAAAAAAAAAAAGGCTTAAAGTTCAAGCATTACATATATCATGCTTGGAATGACCCTTTTCCACCCAACCCCAACCACACCCCACACACCCCCCACCCCCCAAACAATTCTATCATACGGTCCTCATCAAATAAACCAAAAGCCAATTGCGCTAGTATTTATATTCGTATTTTTTGAGCTTTTTAAAATTGGCTATAATAAATTACAAAACTTAAGTAAGAAGAAAAGAATGATATTAAGTCGAATAATTTTTTACTTCTGAATTTCGTTTAATTCAATACTCCTCTCAAAAAATTAATGGCTCCGCACTTAATTTAAATTCAAAGGTAAAATCAAAATTGAATTTCTGTAACTAGTAATCCTGTAATGTTTACTAGATAAAGTGTTAGAAAGATATGCAACTTTTATTTTCCGTTTATAATTATTGCCAAACCTGAAAGATGTTGTTGTAAGTTGATCCATTGGCCGTGTGCTCGTAGATGAGAGCCATTTTGTTTTTATCATTGTAATATCCAACAATGCTTGTCAGATTTTTGTGATGAACTCTCATCAACAGATTAACCTGCAGTAGTTATTGGAAATTTTTACCTCTTTATATATGTGATTAATTAACCAAAAGTTCCAACATTATGTAAAACTAATTGGACAGCACACATGAAGATAAACAAAGTAAAATAAAAATAAAAACAAAAATAAATAAATAATTTTAAAAATTGCAGAGAAAGGTGACAAAATAGAAAGACGAAAACTTTGATTAGTCAATATGAGAGGATACACAATGAACAAACTGATCGATAGTTCGTTTCTCAAGGAACAGAGAGATGAATTAATAAATGATTGAAAAACAAAAAGAAGGAAAAAAAAAATGCTTGAAGGGAAAATAAAAATAAAAAAGATAGTTAGGAAGCAGCCCAAAAGAAGACTAAATAGAAAGACAAAAACTTTGATTAGTCAATGCGTGAGAGGATACATAATATAAAAACTGAGCTTTCTATATATGTCATAGATTACGGATTATAAAAATTGCCTAACAGCATGCACATGCATAGTTGGTACCAAAAAGGAATTCAAGGTCAGTTTTTAATCGACGTCTAGGCGAGCAACCACGTTTTTGGTTGCACCCTTAATTGTATAGTAATTAAAAATTTTAATGTGGGAATTAACCATACTAAATATTAGACCTCTATTGCCTATCAGAAAAAAATATTAGACCTCTATTTTTATTTTTGCCTGATAATTAATTGAATTACCTTAAAAACAAGTCCCATAAAAATAGAAAATTGTTATCAAACATATTTATTTCATTTCCACTTTGTTTCTAATTGGTAGCAAAAAAAACAAAAAAACAAAAAACAATGATATGTTTATGTCTTTCATATTTATGGATTTCACATTTTCTTGATGTCTTGTTTGCAAATTTACCGGTAAGAAATCAAAATTGCCCCGTAGTTTGAGTAATTGTAGATTTGGTTTGATGTGTTCATTGTTAACCGTGTATTGTGTAAAGATTAAGTTTATGTTCTTTGATCATATCTAATTTAAACTACTGAATAACGTGATGTGACACAATGATTTTTTTTTTTTTTTTTTTTTGGGTATATAGTCAAGTTGTTTTACTGCCAAATTAGTCCATTTTACATTGACTATTATCCAAAGAATTAATGATAATTGGATCTGGGCCCCTTTTTTGAGCAATTCATCATTAATTATTTAGATTTTTGATGTCATGTTTACACGATTAGGTTTTTTTTTTTTTTTTTTTTTCCGGTGGTGTGGGAACTTTTTCGCATCACAATACTTTTTGTCGCTAATAAACTAAAGAGCAGTCGTCATCTTCGTAGTTGATGACATCATTGAATTGTTTTTAGCAATAAATTATTTTGTGAGTAACGTCATTAAACATTTTTCATTTATAATGTCCTTTAGTATTTTTTTTCAAATGGCTATTTAGCAACAACGATTTTTTTACAATTGTGACGACAAATTTCGTCTCTAAACTATGACGATGAAACCGTCTTTTCTGTCTTTTCTTTGCTACAAACTCTGTAGTGACGCAACTACGTATTTAGGAATATTTCCTTCACTGTAAACCTATGTCGAGGGAATATTTCCTCATTAAAGCCCTATTTTTTAGTAGTGTCTCGCTATATCCATGGCCAACACTACCCGTTGCCATCGTCTAGATCCAATCATAAGCCCCGTTCTTCAGCGAGTTCCCCCTACACCTTAAGTATTGTCGTGACCCTAGGTTGCGTTGTGAGTTTTTTAGACAGTGATTAACTCCAAAAAAATGCACACACAGTCGATTATAATACAGATCAGGTGGTTATTTTTACAGAGAGACAACAACAAAAACAAATAATATTAAAGGAGATATACGTTAAAAAGGTAAGGAAATAAAATAATAATAATAAGTGAATAAAATTTTGGTGGATTTTGGTAATAAAGAAAATAAGTAAATTATGAAAAAAAAAAAAAGATTTTAGGTAGAGAAAAATTCAATAATAAATAAGACAATGAGTCGTGAATGCTTCATATGTTTCATTCTCCAATTTGAATTCAATCTTCAATTTATAACTCAATTACACATTTCACATCATAAGCAAACAATCGGAAACTATGGAATTAAAAATCAACAAAATAAACAAATGTGTTTCGATGGATTAAATCTCAATGTTAGACCAAATGAATTTATTATTACAAGTTATTCAAAATCGACAAAAGTATTTTTTTTTTTTTTTAGCAAATTATAGTAAAAGGCAATGTAAAAAACAAATCTTGTCAAAATAGATATATGATAATATTTCATAAACAAAGAATGACTAAATTTATATAAAAAATTGGCATAAAATATTTTAAATAAAAATAGAGTAATGAGATTAAAAGATTCAATCCACTTAAACATATTAACTTTACAAAAGAAATGAAAATCAAATTCAAATTAGCTCACTTCACACATGAATTTATTACTAGTCTCACCAAAGTATCTAGCTTAACTTGTAATTTCATCTCACGAAATTCTAGAAAGAAAACATGAGATAAATAATGCAAGAAGAAAAGAAAACACAGAAGAAACACTCTAAAAACTTGGCCAAAAGACTGAGGGGGAAAACGTTCCATGCTGCTGAAGAGCTCAGCCTTTTATAGGCTTGAAGTCCAAAGTTTAGAGAGGTAATTACGTTCCAACGAATCCTCCTCTAGGTTGGTAAATCAGCTGGATACTCAGGGCAGACTAGCTGGCGAAGGAGCTGGGGCTGAGGCAGGGCGCAGGCTTCTGCTGGAGACAAGGGCCGACAGCCACGAGCCCTGCTGAAGGAAAGAAGTAGATTTGGCCCAAGACTCACGCATGAACCTGCGGCGGAAAAAGCAGAAAAAGAAAAAGGAAAAGAAAAGAAAAAAAGAAAAAGAAAAAGAAAAAGAAAAGAAAAGGAAAAATAAATGGAAGAATCACGCAATAAAATATATCCAAATAAATAGATTTTTAAATAAAATAAGTTAATATTAATATTTCCAAAATAAAATATTTTAAATTGAAATCATTAAAATATCTAATTTAAACTTAAATTACTTAAGAAATGATATAAACAAAAATGTATTTCTGTGCACTTATCAGACTGCTCCTTCCTGTTGCCAACCTAGATCACTGAGAATGCTCAGCCTTTGCCACCCTTCCACGCCGCCGTGCAGAAACCCCTGTCAAGCATGCTCTTACTGTGCCAACCCTCCTTCCTCAAGCCTGCCTCCTTTGCCGCATAGATCCCACAAGCCTCATCCCTTCCACCTCCCACTTATTTGTCTGGTTTTTTGAGGCATTAGAAGGCTTTTTTTTTTTTTTTTTTTTTTGTATAGGAAAAAAAAAAAAAAGTTTGACATCAAAAGGGTTGATAATAGAATAAAGTGTTTTGTGTTTTGATTTTCAATAACTTTTTCCGTTTAAAATTTAATATCCAATAATGAAAAGGATCAAATACATCATTTTTAAGAGTTTAAAGTCATTTTAATTATTAAAAAAAAAAAAGAACATGGATTAAAACGTCATAAACATAATAGTTTGGGGATCCAATAGAACAATTTACCATTTTTTTTTCCTTGGACCAAAATATTGTGATGCTTTATTCTCTTTTTGAAATTCGTTGTTTTATGATAGAAATTGACACGTCATTGCTAATTAATTAATATTTATTTTGTTGTCTAGATGAAATTGACATTATTGCCTCTTGCTTCATTTTAACTCTTGATGAGTTCGTTTATGCGGACTTTTAAGCAGCGAAATGCTAAACAACGTGGTTGACCTCAGTTATCTTGAGTTTTCAAACGACCATATATTTTGATAACAGTGGCTTTGTTCGTAAGTTCCTAAACTCTGTAAAGATTATGAATCTTAGTTATTTGGGATATATATATATATATATATATATAAATATATTTTAACTTAGGGGTGGGTAGATTCGAATATATACTAAGACCGGTAATTTCGGATACGATACAATGATATAACACAAGAATGACACAAAATAGAATAGATTCGGACTGCACGTTTAATAATTGAGTCAAAATTAAGTCGACATGTTAACATGAAATTAAACAAGTCAGAAACGGGCTAAAAAAGTTAACCCGTTTATGTAAATGAGTAGTAAACGGGCTAACACGACTCAACCCTTTTAGAGTCCATATATATATATATATAATTGCTCAATATATTTAAAAAAAAAAAAAAACCCCCTAAAAATAATAGCATGTAAAAGCCTAACCCTAATTCTTTTCTCCTCTTTTCCTCACAACCACACACTCTTTCCCAACACCCTTAGAAAAATGTGAACTTTAACTCCCTCAGAAAAATAATAGTCTGTTTGTCTTAATTATTATGGATATTTGATAATTCTAATTATTAATTTTATATTTTATATGAATATGATGAGTTTTTTGTGTTAGTGAATTTAGAATTTTAAGTAATTTTTTATCTAAAATTTTCGTATTAAATGGGTCAAAAATTAAGTTCGTATTAAATGGCCCGTAAATGGGTTTTTCGTGTTAAATGAGTCATAAATGAGGTTTGTTTTCTTGCCAACCCGTCACGGCCTGTGTTAATAATCGTGTTTGCGTGTTATGTTGTGCTATATGTTTATGAAACTGTTCATTTTTGTGTTTAGGTTCCTAACCTGTTTATTAATTATGTTGTGTTCGTGTTTATACTTATTATGTCGTGTTGGCCTGAATCAGGTTTGTGAACATGAATTGCCAACCCTAATCTACACCTTAGGTGAAGTTAGTCAAGTGTGATATTACCCTTAGGCTTTACTTACAACTACCTTATTTAGAATAATTAGGCCACATGTCACAAAATCTAAATGTGGAATGAATTTTGTCATAACTTATACATTGTAACAAAAAAACATCATAATGATATATAAGCATCTCCAATGCAATATTAAAAGATTGTGGCAATGGTAAAATTTTGACATTTGGATGAAAAAAATCCTCTCCAATGGAGTACTATATTTGATGCCAAATTTGACAAATGTTAAATTTTGTGACAAATTTGTCACAAGTATAGTCAATGTCAAATTTAACATTCGATTCATATTGATTGTTAGCTTGACTTTTGTCATATAATTATTACAATATTTTTATTTTTAAATTATTTAAATACTAAATGTTCATTTTTATAAGTTTTAAAACACAATAATTATGACAAAAAGTATAAATAACATTATGCATTGAAACATAAAATAGAATAATATATATTTTTACATTTCTTTATAACAAATATAACATTAAAATGTATCAATGTATTAGAGATGATCTAAGCGATGTAGTATATTAAATTACATTTACCACAATACCCTTAAAATATCTGGTTTTTTTTTTCCCCTTCTCTCTCCTTCCCTCACTACTCACTGCCGTTCACACACTCTCTCTCCTTCTCTCCTACAGGCATCGCCTCTGTTGGAGGACGGAGGCTCGAATACTTCTAAGAAACGTAAGAGGAATGGAAGAAACCAGAAGAATTTGATGGAAGAGAGAACTTGTTATATATTTCTCCGAAAAAAAAAAAAAAAGTAATAATTTTGTCACATGAATTTTGAAAATTAGAGTTTATACCTCTTAAATTTTAAATAATTAATAAGAATTTTTATAACTTTAAACTGGTGTTTATTAATTTAAATTTATAAAGATTTATTTTTAAAAGTGAAATCATTACAAAAAACGAAAAAACAAAAAAAAGAAAAGAAAAAGAAAAAGAAATTTGTATATTTAGATCCTTGAATTTTAATAGATTTTAAGGTTATTTTTGTAAAAATAAAGATTTTAATTTAAATTAACTTTTTAATATACTAGAGTTACATCAGTTTTAAGTGAACGAAATATATGTGATTTTTCTAACAATTTAAAGGTTGAGAGGTATAAGCATAATTTTTTCAATCTTTGGAAGCATAGTTACAAATGTGTTAAAATTGAAGGGACAAAACTAAAGTTTTTCCAAATCCTATATTGTCAAAATATGAAACAATGGACTTTTTTTTTTTTTTTTTTTTTTACTAATGATTTAAAGGTTAAGGGATATAAATACCAATTTTTAAAATTTAAGAAATAAAGTTACACAAATAATAAAATTCATGAGATAAAAATAAAGTTTGTTATTATTAAATTACACATTTTCGTCTATTTAACTAATGAAATGAATAAAAAATGATAATATTTTATAATTTAAGAAGTATTTCTATGGGTTTTTAAAATTAAAGAGTAAAGTTGAATGAACATAAAACCTCAGGTGTAAAAATGAAATTTGTCATAAATGAATAACAATTTACAGATAATTTGATAAGCATTGCTGACAAGGACACAGATAGCTCTCGGCTCTGCTCCGATCCAAAGCTACTCGTTCTTGTTTGATTGAAACACCCTTTCTTCTTATTTATGCTCTTTTCTTGTACATTTTTTTATTCACTTCAAATCCTAATCCTAAGGGCAAGAAAGAAACTAAGAAAAGCTCTCTTTTTTGGCTATGGCGGGCAATCTGGGTCGGAGGAGAATTGGACGATTGCTAAATTCCACATCAAAAACTAGTACTTTTAGTTTTAGAAATGGCGTTAAAAGGGAATTTTCAACCTCTTCGTGTGATGACTTAATTGGAAATGGAAATGCAAAGTCCATGAATCTCTACTCTGCCATCAACCAAGCTCTCCACATCGCCTTGGAAACTGACCCACGGTTCGTCTTCCTCCCTTTTTTCTTCTCCTGATTTCTTTTTATTATTCGCTTTCTGGAAATACCCACATGGTTTTTTCATTTGGGTTTTTCTCATTTTGTTTTTTAGTTAGAAATTCGGGCTCTGGTTTTCGAATTTCTGTATTTTGTGCTTTTCTTTCCCTGATTTGTTCCAAATTCAGAATTCATGCTTAAGTTGTTCTTTTTCCCTTTTATGTAAAGAATATTATGAAGTTTAAACTGGAGGATTTGCATGTGATATTTAATTGGAATTATATTGCATTTTCATTTATTTATTCAAATTTTTATTCTCATGTTCAAAGTGAGGTATTTGGATGGATATGATTTCAAGTGGTGAACTGGTGATATATATATTTATTTGGAACTATTTTTAACTTTGTTTACATGAGATTTTTTCTTTGACTAGCATTGTCATTAGTGGGTAAATTATTATTCTATGTTGGTCACTTTATGAGGTGCCAAACCTTTGAGATGATCAAACATTTGGTGCAATTTGAGGTCCTACACATAATTGCTTAGCTCCTTTGGTGCTTCCAGCGGTTCAAAAGAACTTAAAAATAAAAACACTATATAATTACTTTAGGGAGAAAAGGAAATTCTCAAGCACCTTGGGCTCGAAATGACTACATGCGTAAAATTTGGTTCATTTCAACTATTGTCATTGTGCTTATGAGCTACAACATAAACCTACTAACATCTAAAATTCCTCATAGTGCTTATGTGTTTGGAGAAGATGTTGGCTTTGGCGGGGTGTTCCGTTGCACAACAGGTTTAGCCGATCGATTTGGTAAAAATAGGGTCTTCAATACCCCTCTTTGTGAGCAGGTAGATTTCTTTAACATTTTGTTTATGCACTGTCTACTAGAAATCCAAAGCTAAGAAATAAATATGGGAAACTGTTCCTCCTTTATGTTGTCAATTTTTTTTTTTTGTCGAATGACATCTGTTTAATTTGTATTCTAAAGCATGGAGACTCAGTAACACAAAGTTTTACTTGTCTTTATATCCAGGGCATTGTTGGATTTGCCATTGGTCTTGCAGCAATGGTAGGCTTTAAGCATTCAATTTGCGGAAATTTAAAGTCAAATCTTAATGCAAATTTAATCTTTAATATTGGTCATCTATTATCTACATTCCACTAATACCGGCTTCATCTCATGTGACAGGATAATCGAGCTATAGCAGAAATCCAATTTGCAGATTATATATTTCCGGCTTTTGATCAGGCATGCTTTTTCCATACCACTAGGTTCTATCTTGACCTCACGACTGATTGCTAACTAATATGAAATTGTATCCATAGATTGTCAATGAAGCTGCCAAATTTAGATACAGGAGTGGGAACCAATTCAATTGCGGAGGTAAAATCTGTTAATTTCCTATAGGATTTTGCAAACTCCTTAGTTTAGCATTATTTTTATAATATCATGAGCTTTATATCACTTGCAGGTCTAACAATAAGAGCCCCATATGGAGCTGTGGGCCATGGTGGACATTACCACTCGCAGTCTCCTGAAGCTTTCTTTTGCCATGTTCCTGGCCTTAAAGTATGTCCCTTCAGAGCAAATTGATATTCATTTCATATATGTTCTTTTTCTCCCACCACCACACACCACACAACCCCGCCCCCCCCCCCCCCCCCCCCCGGGGCGAATAAACATATGGTTCTTCTTTTAGAAGAAATAATATTGTAGAACGTTGAAACTTTTGGAGGTTAAACACTTGAAGAATAAACTTGCGGAGGCCCGCTATTTGACATGGTTTTTCCATTGAAACCGTTTTCACAATGCTATTTGCTCAAAAGAAATGATAGCTTCGAACAGAAACGACGCGATTTTTGTTTCGTGTTATTTTTATGTGTGTACTTCAATTCTGTTCATCATTTATCTGTGCCTCTATCACCATTGGAATAGAAAAGCATTATAGAGTTTTCAAATAATCCTTGAGATAAGTGCTTCGTGAAAGAATATGGTTGCTGCCTCTTCCGTAATGTCCTTTCATTCTTTGCTGAAAATAGACTTTCTGGGATTGATATATTTCACTGATATTTATGGACGCGCTGTTGGCCACATATATGAAGGGCTGAGATAACAAGAGTCTCCTCAACCCTTATGAAAGAGAACTGCTCTTTCTTTTATTTCAAAACCAAAACTATGCTGTTCCTCATTACCAATCATAAAATTTATTTCTTTATATAGGTGGTCATTCCTCGTAGCCCAAAGCAAGCCAAAGGGTTATTGCTGTCTTGCATACGTGATCCGAACCCTATTGTGTTTTTTGAACCTAAGGTATCTTTACGTATTGTTTTATTTTCAGAGCAACTTAATTGAACCATTTCCTGCAAGAAGAAATTTAGATTGGAATGTGACTATTTTTGCGTGCCCCAGTTGCTGTATCGTATGTCAGTAGAAGATGTTCCCGAGCAAGACTATATGTTGCCTTTATCAGAGGCTGAGGTACAGTACGTATCAGCTTACTCTTAGATGAACGTTACAAGTCCCGGAAAACAATTCTACTTGTCACACAAATTCCGGAAATTAAAATTTGAATTAAACATCTTGTGCTCAGATAATTCGAGAGGGCAATGATATTACACTTGTTGGTTGGGGAGCTCAATTATCCATAATGGAACAAGCCTGTATCGATGCGGAAAAAGTAAGTAACTCTTAATTACAAAAAAATTTTAACTCGCTCCCTGCTCTTTAACTACATCCAAATGACTTATGTCTTGCCACATCCAGTTTGTTATTTTACTTCTCATATCTTTTACTCCGTTGTGATAATTAGTCATTTGACCGATGAAAATTTTCAGGATGGTATTTCTTGCGAGCTTATAGACCTAAAGACTTTAATTCCCTGGGATAAGGAAACAGTGGAGGCATCTGTCAGAAAGACTGGAAGGTTACTTGTAAGTATTTGGTTCATTATGTGGGTGAGATTATGCTTTGTGATTGCAGATTCATGCAGGCTTTCATGACGGTACAAAGTATTTTTTATGCACAGATTAGTCATGAAGCTCCGGTGACTGGAGGTTTTGGGGCTGAAATCTCTGCTTCGATTCTGGAGCGTTGCTTCTTACGGGTAATGAAACAGTAACCAATGTCATATCATTTTTCTACTCTGCTCCTATCCTTTTCTGTACTAGGATTATGTTGATGGTATGATAAATGCTGTAGTTATATTTGACGATCACTGAAATGAGGTGATTGTGTTTTCCAGTTAGAAGCACCTATAGCCAGAATTTGCGGTCTGGACACCCCTTTTCCTCTTGTTTTCGAGCCCTTCTATTTGCCCACCAAGAACAAGGTAAGCCATTTGACTGGTTCTGACTAGATGCTTTTACGAAGCTAGTTTTTGTGCTAACCGTTGCTATACCTGAATTGTTGCAGATCTTGGATGCAATCAAATCAACTGTAAAATACTAGTGGACAACAAACTGTAGTTCTATGATATGCGTATGAACTCCGACGGATTTTACTTGACTTTTCATGAGTGTGATTATAAACGTAAACCCGGTTTATAACTGAAATGAGAAAATGCAACACAATTTATGCGTCTGAACTCCGACAGATTTTACATGACTTTTCATGAATGTGATTATAAACGTAGACTCAGCGGTTTATAACTGAAATGAGAAAATGCAACACAATTTATGTCGTATACAGTAAATCCTCTATAAATGAATATTGTTAGGACTAAAAAATATATTATTTTAAATAGGTTATTAGTTTATCGATAAACGAATAATTTATTAATTTATCGGTAAATGAATAATTTTTAAATTATGAAAATTTTTATATTTTAATTACTTTTATACATGTAACTTTTCTTTTACCAAGTTATAAATGAGAAAGACAATAGTATGTGGTCAAAAATTAATGTGTACATAGAGAATTGCAAAAGTTATCATATACATTATTAAAAAAATTAATTGTTGTTACGTACATGCATAGAAGCTCAAAATTGATGTACATTTGTACATTTAGTATGAAGGTCAATAAGTACTTGGATATACAATAAATGTATTTTGCAAATTTAATATCATGGAGGATGAAGTGTTTCGAGATGAAAAAAGTGTCCCAGATGTAGTGCATGTTTTGCAAAAAATTAAAGACAAGGTTGGGTTCAATTTGTGTACAAAGAAAAAACAGATGACTTTACATGCATATTTTGTAAAATAGTTGAATTTGAGAAAATAAAAGTTGTCAAGAAAAACACTCTTTAATATTATGAATTATATGTGTTATTTTTTTGGTCAATTATTACTTTATAGTTTCGTTGGATCCGGATTTGAAAAAATATATATTATTCATGCATTTAGCGAGATTATTAATTTAATACATTAGTTCGAGTCGGGACTGAAAGTTTTTAGTATTTAAGTGAGTTTATTAATTTATCAAATGTTTATTTATTGAGGTTTTATTGTAGAACAAAGATTTTAGATGGTTAAAATTTTTAATATCTAGTTAATAGCAAGTAGATTACTATAACTTTTAACTTCAAATCAGAGTATAAGATTTTAAATTTGGCATAACAAATCACATCTTGACGTTCATGGGATAAATGATAGGTTTCCAAACTTGCGGGGCAAAATGAAAAGGGGTAATTACATTAGATGCTGTAGAATCAGTAAGTGGATTGATTTTTGTCACAAATAAAAAACTCATAGAAAAATATGCGATGATGATGACATCACTCATGTAATAATTTAAATTAAAGGTACCAAAATATCCTCCACACCTTTTTATCTCTCTCTCTCTCTCTATGTCAACAACCGCCCATCTCTCTCTGCAACGTACGAAACCATCTCCCCCTCTCCACCGGACCAGACCTCTATTGTCGTGTTGCCAGATCTCAGTCTCGTTGAATCTCCTCCACGTGGCCACTAAGGGGGAGATCTCCGGCCTGATGCCACGACGAGGCTGACCTCGTCGTGTGTAGAGGAGGTCTCTGAAGATGATTCTTGTAACGACCTGACTTTTCAGACGTTAACTAACTTACTTATTCTTATCTAATTTAGTCTTAACATTTATTTATGTTCGATTCTAAAAAAATACACATTTTTTTTTTCAAAATCATATTCATACTACAGAAGTTAAAATTACTAAAATTTTTAACTGAGAAAATTAAAAACCTCTAGTAGATAATTATCCCATTTAAATTCGTATT
>JAFMPE010108558.1:0-12802 GCA_024759925.1 Ficus religiosa | reverse complement strand
ATAAAGTATGGTGACTAAAAACTTTTACTCACACAAGTATTGCAACTAAAAACTTTTAGTCAGGTTGAAAATTTGCAAATAAGAATGTGCTTACTAGGACAGAAAAATGGAAGGCACGTGGAGGGATTAATAAAAAGATTTTGATTTTTATATTGTTTGATATGAGAGAAAAGATAAGAAAGGAATTAGAAGAGAGACTATATGGTTTGTAATGACTCATGCCTTTTTTTGGTATGATATTATTCAATTTGAACCTTATGCCTGTACAATTTTGCTCTTGGGCTTAACCTCAAAAGACATCATATCTTTAAAAGGTGCTATCTCTACTTATGAACAATCACATATATCCATTCTCAAATAATATAGGACTGCATAGCATATCATTTTTCTTACATAGACCGATAACTATCACAATCAGCTTCTAAGAAAGCCAAAAAGTAGCTTCAAGAAAAGCTCTGACAAACATGCCCTACAAATCATTCAAAACACCTCAATTTTAAAAGAGATTTCGGATGAAAAATCATAAGAGAAAGGATTCATCGGTCCTTTCTTATTTCTCTTCCCTAATTGCTTTATCACTCCTTTCTTTCTATTTTCTCTCCCTACCTTCTATTTTCTCTCCTTGCCGAAGATACTCAAAGAGTCTGTCACAATAAAATTTGATAGTAGTCATGACTGACTATTAGAAACTTAGTTCGTGGATCATGTTATTGAGATTAATTTGTCAAAATTAGAAATTTAAATAATAAAATGAATGAATGTTATAGGATCTATTTGGTAGAACTTTCTAGAATTAGTTTTGACTTTCGAGATCAAAAAGAAGTTTTTAGAAATGTTTGGATAATCTATCATAAATGCTTTCAGTTTTCTAGAAGTACTTTCTATCAAATTCAAAAATATGACTTCCTGTAAAAGCACTTATTAGTATACTTTAAAATTTATAACAAAGTTCATAAACTTCATTTTTAATATTTTTATTACTTATTAGAAAACTCTAAAAATTTTTTTAATCTCATAAGATTTTTGGTTCCAAATATTCATCAACAAGCCACAGTTTTTACTTTTTTTTTTTTTCCTTTCATTAACTAAAAATAATGTAAAAATTCTGCCAAACAGGCTCTTGATAGTTTAGGAACAAAGAAGACTAATTACCAAAATATGAAAATATGATCAACATTCTTTTGGGATTGGATCATGTAGCCACATGTAAGGTCGACATTTGCCATCACAGAAAATATGCCTTATTTGGCCACGTTAATGTAAATTGTATGCTCAGAGATTCCTCAAATTCAAGCGTCCCATCTCATTTTTGCCAATCTCCGGGATTATATATTTTCTTGGCAAATGGGATTTCCTCCTGAACATATCTTGATGAACAATCGAATCGAACCGAATAAATGGCTTCATATGCTTTTCGTGATCTTCCAATGAAATTGCGTACGTAATAAACTAAAACGATTTAATTTTTTAAATAAATAATCAGAGAAGATAACCGGTATCATAAGAAGGTAATTTGGAGCAATTTATTGTCTATTTTCTTTGTATCAAAGTATGTTGAACGTGTAAATATTTTCAAGCGTGAGTTCGAAACTGCATAAGTAAGGAATCAATTGGGATATGCACATGATCATCTTTTCTATCTTCAAGCGTCAATTTCACCAACTTGGGAGAGAAGACTAGTACTTTTCTATGACAACTGTATTTTGTACTTCCAATTCTTTGGTGGCAAATGGCGTTAAATTCTTTCTTTATCTTACGTTTGGCACTTTGTTCTACCTGGCCTTAAATGTTTGACATTGTCTTCTTACTTTTGCTGCAAGTGAGAGTGACGTTTGTAGTTTTTGTTACATTTTTCCTTTGTTGTAAACAAGAAAAAACAAAGCAAGAAGACTCATAAATCAACGGTACTCAATGTCTACAAACGTATTTGACTTGGTGCGGTGTGCGTGGGTGTCTCTAAGCGCAACGATGAAGGCAGAATATTTTGTCAATAGGACTAATAACTATGTAATAAGTAACTAGACATTCTCCCTTCGTCATTGCTTGAACGCATGCCAACACATAAAGGATCAAAATTAGAGTTGTTGACAATAAAAATGTTTGGCGCTCTATATAGTATACCTGATGTTTGTAGCATGGATTCAAACTGGAAAAATCTAATTCAAACTTATGAGAATCTAAACTAGGTTGGTATTTGAAAGATAGAAAAACAAATGTTATGTGTATTTTGAATTTAATATGAAAATTTGGATTTAGATATTGGTATTTTTTTTTTTTTCCAAATTTTTGCTCCAAACAAGGGCACAATTTTTCTTTTTGAATAAGCAAAATTTTACTAAAAAAATGGAAAAGACCTTTCAAATCTTGGAGAGAAGGGACAAGGGAGCAACGAGCAAGAAGAGAAAAAGGGGAAAAAAAATTTAAAAAAAAATTGACATGAAAAGAAAATACGGGAGAGAGGTAAAGACAAAGGACAAATTAGAAAGGAATACGAAGATATTGATGATTTGATGTTTTTTGAAAAAGTAAAATAAAAATTTTCAATTAACTAGCTTTGGATGAAAAGCTCATCAGGTAACGCAATGTAATTTACAAAAAGCCCAAAAAAAAAAACTAAAGAGACCAAATAAGTGGGGGTACAAAAGGAAATTCACTTAAAATAGGTATGTCAAAATTTTTTTTTTAAATTTCCTCATGAATGGGGGCATGTGCCCCCTCAAGCACCATGTAGATCCGTGATTGTGCATGGCACATGCTTTCAGCTCATATATATATATATATACACATTAAGCTTCTGTAGTTGATATCCCATGGTAACTTGTAGTCTGAAGTGAATACCACCGAGTTGAGAGAATTGGTAATATATAAATTATCGTGATGGGTTTATGGTTAAAAGTTTGAGTGTTAGCTGATTTTTTTTATTATTATTTTTAAAGATTTCAAATGTGAACACTTATTTTTTTCAATCTAATAATCAATACAGAGTGTGTATTTTTATTGTAAAACATTCAGTGAGATTCTGATGACATGTTAGGGCTATACAAAACAATCTTCAATTAAATTCTTGTCAACCTTAGAATAGCTATTTAATTTGATCATGCTAAAAAGGATACGTTGTCGTCCATTTTGATTATCTCGGGATTTCTTTTTTCAGAAAAAAAGAAAAAAAAATCTGAAGTCAACAAACATATGTAACTGCTATTTTATATTTACTAACTAATGGAGGACAAAAAAAATATTTGAGGGAAAAGTAGTCTAACATGTCTTTCAGCCATCTAGTCCACTACTTCATGGTGGGGGGGTGGGGGGGACAACTAAAGAGTAGTTAGGGTTAATTGACTTGGTTTTGCTTCAAATATGTGTTAGGTTTTCCTTGCTTGACAGTTAGACAGTGACGGAGTAAGAATTTATTGATAGAGGGTTTATTTTTTTTTTAATCAATATTATATTAATTATAAATATAACATTTTCTGTTTATTAAAATCAAAATTGTTTGTCTAATAAAATATAATGAGCTATTACTTTAAAGGTAGACCAAGACTAATTTACATACATACACACTACATTAAAATATTAAATAAAAAAAAAACCCCCCACTATATTAAAATTAAAAGGAAAAAAAAAAAAGAGAGAGAGAGAGAGCTAGGGGGTGCCATGGTCCCATCCCTTCCGCGTCATTGTAGCTAGGAATGGGTTGGAAGTGTCAAAGGCTGTCAATTTTTTTCCTTTTTCCATTTTTTTTTTTTTTTTTAAGGAGTGCTTATGGAAACCGGTCATATAGGGGGTGGATTTGAAATGTTCAATGATGAAATTTAGTAAATATGACTGTTTTTAAAGGAGTTGAGAGTAAGGTAATGGTAGTTTAAGATAATTTTAATCATATTATGGTTTAAATTTTTAGATCAGCAAGGGACATGCTAACGAAAGAAGGAAATAGAATAATCATAACTGTGCAGAGAGTAACTATTGCTGCATGAAATTTTCATGTTCATTCATGGAAAAGTTGATACATAGCGGTATATTAGTTTAAACGATGCCTATTATAGAACTTCAAACATGAAAATGAAGATGTAATGGTTACAAGATTGAAGGGTAATGCAGATCATATACAAGGAATAAAGTAAACTCATCACAACAAACAGGTTTACAAGATTTACATTGATTTACTGTCAATGTAATAGCTACGTTTATTTTCAGTCTTTATAGTAATTCACTATAAAGATAATAAAGCTTATAAGAATAATCGTGCACCTCAGTCTCTTGTTTTTTTTTTTTTTTTTTTTCTCTAACCTCTTATAATAATTCTAAAATCGACGCCCTCTTTTATATAAGAAAAACTAGGATAACTAAAATTGTAAATATGAAATTTCTAAAATACCGTTAGTAATTGGAATCCACAAAGTTCCCGTTGTCCATTTTCCTTAAATTTATGGGATATATAAGATCATATATAAGGGATTTCTTTTCTCGATCACATTTGATGATGTAGCATTTTATGTAACTTGCTATTATATGTTAAGCAAGTTGCAAACCTTTTTATAAATATAATTAATTAGATTTTTTTGCATAAATAATTAATTATATAAATACATCTTGCAGTTTATTTTTTTTTTAAATTCAAAAACTACAATAATATATTGAATTTATAGAATTAACGAAAAAAATTTCATCTCTTTATATGTTAGGTTAAAATTTTACAAATACAATGGAAAGGAATGTAATTATTCCTAATTTGATCAAGTTAACGCCATCTTTTAATTTCTTTTCTTAAAATGGGGAAATGAACATCCATTACAAATCAACTCCATGACTTTCCCAGCAAAAGGAGAAAAAAAAAAAATCAACTCTATGAAAGCATCATAATTCATCATTTTTATTTATTTATTTATTTATTTATTTTACCGTTTTGTCCAGATTTAGGTAAAATGGCCCAAACTAGTGGGCTTCTACATTAATATCTGGTTCGTAACAATAGAAGGAAAAAAAAAAAAAAAAAGTAATTTAAATATTTCATGGAACGACACAATCTTGGACCACCACCTCAGTGCTGCACGAGATTTGCATTCATACATATGTATATTGTGTATATATTTAGAAAGAATTTTCCAATCCAATAGAAAAATGAAACAAATTAATTGAGAAAAATTTCAAATCAAGGAACACTGAAATGTTTAAAGATCTGTGACGAAACAGATCTATTGAGAGAAAAGGGGGAAGCTATAGAAGGTTAGCCAAGAACTTTTACACCCACAGGAGAGAGAAATTTTTGCTCTGGGTACAGTCAAGGTGGCGACACTGGGACACCGCCGACGTTGAAGATGGTCGGAAGGTGGTGCTCAGCAAAGAACCGAGTTAAAAATAAGGGACGTTGATGTTATTAGTTTTGATCAATGGCGTGTGTCTGTAATTTTGATAAAACACAAGGGTTGCTAATGTAGTTCTCTTTAAGAATGAATTTCTTTAATTTATAATTTTCTAAATTTTTTTTAAAGAGCTATGTTAACAAGTTACTAATAAGTTGCCCATCTAAACCACATTGAATGGGTTATCTAAGTTTTATGTTCATTAATTGTCATTAAATTTTTTTGGTCGACTACTTAATTTGTTATAACCATCCTATCAACATCATGTAGTTAAAAAAATTATAACTATGAATGAGTAAATATTATTAGAGTAACTATTGAAAACTCTTCCATATATATAACATTATGATGCATTATTAATGGAAACTCAAAGAAATGTAATTAAACAGTCTCTATGTATTTTCGTTTAGGAAACATATTACAGTATGTTGCATCCAACTGCACTTCCAACATTAACCGCCAACTCCACTGCTCTAAACTGTCGGTTCTGAAAAATTCACATAGCTGTTTAGAAGTGGCGAATTTAAAACCAGAATATCTAATATGAAAGGGGGTGTCCATTCACACCCCTCAATCTATTTTCCCACCCTCTTTCTTAAATTATCCGTCAATTAAAATTTAAATATCCAACATCACTTATTACACTCCTCTTGTAATTCCATAATAATCCCCATTTATAAATTCTATTTTCAATCCTTTTTGCATCCAGCAACCAACAAATAACCTCCAACACCCCCCCCCCCAAACAAAACAAAAAAAAAAAAAAAAAGAAGAAGAAAATAATAACCCCTTTTTTAAACAGTCCTTTTAATCATTTAATATTTTTCTTATTTTTGACCCCCTTTTTTTTTAAAAAATCAATAATTCTCTTTTAAAAATAAGATTTAACCAAACTAAGAAAGTTGTAGTTTGTGTATTTTTTTTAACCTCGAAGATACACACACACACATGTATATAAAGTTGAAGATTTTTTGTATAATAATAAAGTCATTGTAAAATATATGGATCGTAAGTTATTGTTCGTAATTGTTACAAAAAATAGTTAATGTACGGGAAAATAGAAAACTACAAGATATAATATATATTCTTTGATGATTCAATTTGTTATTCCATGTATCAAAGAAAGATGATTTATTTGTTATGAATCTGCTAAATTTTTAAGATAAAACAAATAAAGTTTTTACTTTCAAATTTATCGGCTGAAGATGAATCAAGATTTTTTTCTACATTCAGAACAAAAATCAAAATTTTAATTTTTGTTCTAAAACAAAATATTAAAATCTGGATATCTAAAAGATAATAATCTTTGGATTTAAAAAAAAAAAAAACAGAGAGAGAGAGAGAGAGAGAGAGAGAGAGAGAGAGAGAGAGAGAAGAAAAAGAAGAAGAAGAAGAAAAACAATAAATGATTAAAAAAACAAAGAAGGTATAAAAAAAGGATAAAGAGTGGAATTAAATTGCAGGGATTATTTTGGAATAATAATAAGGGTGTAACAAATAACAACGAACATTTAAATTTTAATTGCTAGATAATTTAAAAAAGGAGTGAGGAAAATAGACAGAGAAATGTCAATAGACGTCCCCAATATATGAAAATGGTTAATCATGAGAAAGTTTCTGTGCATGCTTATATGGACATCATACATATATGTATGTGTGTGTGTGTATATGTGCTATATTTATGTAATGCCCTCATCAAATGGACTTACCTTTTCAATTCCGAGCCATATTAATCTTTTTCTCAGCATGAACTAAAGGCAAGATTAGTCAAAAGCAAGGGAACCATTTTTAATTTGATGCCGATCTTCAATCTTAACCACTATATATATATATATAGAGAGAGAGAGAGAGAGAGAGAGGATCGTGGCAATTTTATTGGGGTGTTTCCTTATTTATGTTCACGTGTTTCGATTTATTATAAACTTAAATATAGATTTTATATATATATATATATATAGAGAGAGAGAGAGAGAGAGAGGATGGTGGCAATTTTATTGGGGTGTGTCCTAATTTGTGTTCACGTGTTTCGATTTATTATAAACTTAAATATAGATTATATTCAATTAAGTGAAAATGAGGAAAAAGTTGACCAATGAGATGTAAAAGAAAAATTCATATAATTATCAACTTAGGATTCGTAGAAAGAAGGGTATTAAGTGAGCAAATATTAATACTTTCAATTGGTTATTTATTTTCTATCATCTTTTAATTTTTATTGTTCTTTTGATTGTTTTTCCTTGTCTGGGCCTCTTATACTTTCGGATTGTAAGACCTTTTTTTAAAATTATATATATATATATATATAATTCTGCTAGTGCTTGCTTCATGCAATAGTACATGTAGTGAGGCAAAAGAGGGAAGGGCGAAAAAAAAAAAAAAAAAAAAGAGAGAAGAAGAACAAGATTAGTAAGAAGAAAAAAAGTGTGCAAAACCATTATTATCTTGCAATGAGAAACCAAAAATCATAGTGGGCTCTACAGTGTTGGAGCTTGTAGTAATAATCTTTATGGTCTTATATATGATCACAGAATGCTACATCCAGTGGCGAGAGTTGTTGCAATATTCGCAGCACTAAGGGCCACATCCAGTTTCGTAAACAAATATTTCTGTGCCAAAAAAAAAAGAAGAAAATATTCAAACCGCAGGAGCATATAGCACTTTACATTCAAGAAAACAAAACCAATACTATGGTCAAAAAGTTTACACCAAGCGCTATATATATGCACGTATATACCACCATAGATAGGATTCTTGATACCGTTGTCTCTCAAGTTTATCGATTCTTAACAACTTACTATGTAAACTTCTAATTTTGACAATTTACCTCCCGAATTTAAAATCACAAATTGCTCAATTTTACTTAACTTTACATTAGATTGAGAGTGGAAAACCCGTCTGTCCTCATTTGAGGTGAAAAACAAAAACAAATGGTCTCATATTCAATCAAAAACTTCCAAATTCGATTCAAATCATAACGTGAATATTCTAACTTCGAATCTGTAATTTAATGAAAAGTTAATGAAATGAAAAATATTGGGTTGATTAAAAAAATTCAAAAGATAAATTATCGAAATTAAAAATTTGATGTTTAAGTCATCAACAGTCAACAAATTTAATTGCAAATATATCCTTTTGGAGGCACATATTTTCGAAAGTAAACAGGCTTCGACTATACTTTTAAACATAGCAAATTAATATCATAGAAACTAGCTGCATAAAAATGTAGCATATCTACATATTATTTATACATTTGCGAATGAATATTCTTTTAAAAATGCAGTTAGTTATGCGTTATTCTAACAGATAAAGCAGATGGATTAATTAATGACACATTAATTTGTGTCTCTCAATCGTCCCATTATACATTTCAGCCGAAAAATGTTTTGGATACGTAAATTTGATTCACTATTTATTAATTGTGGTATTCAATATCATTGATATATTCTTTATTCACATATAACTAATTGAAGGAGAGAAGAGAGAGAAAAAACTTACCATCCGATTGCCATTAAATCCATTTTGGGGTTGATTGATTACCTGCAACAAATCATAAGTGTATATATGTCATTAAAATTTCATTTTTTTATACATATTATAACAAAATTTTTATTTTTTATTTACCTTCAAATTAAAAAAAATAATCTCATTTCAAATTCAAAATCACTCTTTCTTTCTTTCAAAATCTGCATTACAATTATTTTTCTTTGTTCCAAACATATTCACTTTAGTTTCTAATTATTTTAAAATGAAAATTTTTCATTTTTAAGACAGTCTGTCAAGTAAAGACTTAGTGTAGAATGAATTTTTTAGAGGGTGTTAATGTGTTCTAAGAAATTAATGCTAGTTATGCCATGTCTTTTTTCTTGAAATAGAAAAATAAAATAATTCTCTTTTTAATCAGTTATTATTTTTCTTATTTTTTGACTCCTTTAAAAGAAATTCAACAATTCTCTTTTTAAAATAAGATTTAATCAAACTAATAAAGTTGTAGTTTTATATTTAATCATTTATGAAATATTTTTTTTTAACCCTCGAAGATACACACACACACATATGTATATAAAGTCGTTGATTTTTTTGTATAATAATAAAGTCATTGTAAAATATATGGATTGTAAGTTATAGTTCGTAATTGTTACAAAAAATAGTTAATGTACGGGAAAAGAGAAAACTACAAGATATAATATATAATTCTTTGATGATTCAATTTGTTATTCCATGTATCAAAGCAAGATGATTATTATGTTATGAATCTGCTAAATTTTTAAGATTAAAAAAAAATGAAGTTTTAACTTTTTAATTTATCGCCTGAAGATAAATCAAGATTTTTTTTCAACCTTCAGAACAAAAATCAAGATTTTAATTTTTGTTTTAAAACAAAATATTAAAACATTTTGGATATCTAAAAGATAATAATCATTGGTTTTAACCAAAAAAAAAAAAAAACTGAGAGAAGAAGAAGAAGAAGATGAAGAAGAAGAAGAAGAAGAGGAAAAACAATAAATGATTAAAAAAAAGTTTGTTTAAAAAAAGGATAAAGAGTAGAATTAAATTTTAGGGATTCTTTTGGAATAATAACAAGGGGACCATTTTTAATTTGATGCAGATCTTGAATCTTAATCATATACATATATATATATATATAGAGAGAGAGAGAGAGAGAGAGGATGGTGGCAATTTTTTGGGGGTGTGTCCTATTTTGTGTTCACGTGTTTCGATTTATTATAAACTTAAATATAGATTATATTCAATTAAAATAAGGAAATAATTGACCATTGAGATGTAAAAGAAAAATTCATCTAATTATCAACTTAGGGTTCGTAGCAAGAAGGATATTAAGTTAGCAAATATTAACACTTCCCTTGGGTTGTTTATTTTCTATCATCTTTTAATTTTAATTGAGTTTTCTTTTGATTGTTTTTCCTTGTCTAGGCCTCTTATACTTTCGGATTGTAAGACCATTTTTAAAAATATATATATATATATATTTTAAATAAATTTCGCTTATTTTATAAAAGTGAAAATTTACTTACCTAAGCCGTAGCCCTTCTAAATAACTAAATTTGCAATTTTTGTTATTTTCAACCTAATTCAAACTTCACGAGGATAAAGTTTCACTAATATTGCTGTAATCGTTTTATTTTTGTATAGGATCAAAATATCACAATTCTCTATTCATATACCCTTTTTTTTTTTTTTTTTTGGAAAAGTATTCGTATTCTCATATTGAGAGTGTTCCAAATTGAATTTTCTGAAGAAACCATATAGGATTCCTGTACTAGTACAGAAACAACGCATGGAGAGAACGATAAATAAAACTTACCCAGGTAGAGTGATTATCAGTTTGAGGTTGAATAACTGCCTGAAAATATTACAGGGGTAAATACGATGAGGATTTTTTTTTTTTTTTTTTTTGAGAAGCTCAAAAAATAAATTAATAAAGAAAAAAAAAAAAAAAAAAAAGAAAACACCATAAAAAATACGAACATATTCACATTGAAAAATTCGGTTTGAACCTGCGAATACATACCATATTCGTGTTCGTAGAAGTCCCTCTCTTGCTCCGAAGCAAGACATAGCTATCCAAGAACAGCGTGTGGTGGTGGCGAAAATTTCGCTCTTCGTAGCAATTGGCGCAGAGATCATAGGTGTTGTGGCCGCTGTCGAAGCACGCGACGCAAGTGAAGTGGAGACCTTGGAGATGCTTAGAGCAGACGTGGCACCATGCCGCTCTGGTCTTGACGATGTAGTAGAAGGTCAAGACCTCCCAGAAGTTCAGAGTGCCGTCGTTGTTGACGTCGAGTTGCGAAAACATGTCGGCTGTGATCCAACTGTAGCCGTGTTGGCTGAGGAACTGGGTGAACTCGTCGAAGCTGACCCGTCCGTCGCCGTTGGTGTCCATGGATTTGAAGAAATTAATGGCCAGGTCTTGTAATTCCCTTGAGCTGTTTCTGTAGTACGCCTTTGCGGCCACGCGTAGCTCTTCCATGTTTTTGGTCTTGTCACTGATGAATGTGATCTGTCTTTTGTATAATTCTGATCTCTATATATAGACATATTTTCCGCGACCAAAAATTTGATAGCAAACAATATGACAGTTCGGAAATTAAAATTTTGGTAACAAAAATTTGATAGCAAAAAAGATGACATTTGGGAGATTAAAATTTTGATAAAAAAATGTTTTTAGAAGTGAAAGTCAATATTTGTCTTTAGTGTGGAAGGTTCGTAGGAATTAAAAGAATTCTTTGGCTAAAAAGTTACGAGTTCACTACGTACTCTAGAAGTACTGTACGTGTCAGATTTTGCTCGCTCGAAAGACGGAGCCAGAATATATTGGTAAAAAAAAAAAAAAAAATTATCAATATTATACTAACACATATATATAATAATTTCTGTTTATTAAAATTTAAATTATTTAATTAATAAAATATAATGAACTATTAATTTAAAAGGGGATTAAGATTAATTTATATACATACATACTACATTAAAATTAAAAAAAAACCTCCCACTACATTAAAATTAAAAGGAGAAAAAAAAGCCCGGGGGAATGGTTGGAAAGTGCCGAAGGTTGTCAATTTTTTTCCTTTTTCCTTTTTTTTATTTATTTTATTTTAAGGACTGCTTATGAAAACCGGTCATAGGGGGTCGATTTGAAATGTTCAATGATGGAATTTTGTAAATATATGACTGTTTTAAAAGGGGCTTTTTGTATAAACCAGCACATCCTTTTGGGGGACAAACCCAGCCACACGTGGCTGTCAAAGGAGAGCGACAATGGATAGCTTTCGACCTAGGAAAGCCGGTATTGGTGTACGAAAACTACCGGAAGTGAGTGAATTGGAAAAAGTTAGTGTTTCGTTTGGAAAAACATTCCAAATTTATAATTTTCATCTCAGTTTTTGTCTTTTTTGAAAAAGTTTTTTTGTCTTTTTTGAAAAATTTTTTATCTTTTCTGAAAAGTCAACACAAATTTATTATTGAAATTTAAAATTTTCAACTCAAACTCATTCACCAAATGGACTTTAAGTTGAGGAAAAGACCAAAACTTTTGGATAAAAAGGTAAATAAGAAATTTACAAAATAAAATAATGGACATAATAAGAATAAAATTTGTTTGCAAATCATAACATATAGCAAATTTCACAAAGGGGAGAGTTGGATGTTTTCTAGTCGTTTATCGTGAGAGTAGTTAACGACATGACTTTTTTTTTTTTTTTTTTTTTTAATGAGATTTCATCCTTACTATTCATCTTCTTAAAAATTACCTTTCAAATTCGTGTTCTAAACATATATTTAGTTTTTTCTCATGAATTTTATTTGTAGAGGGTTTTAATGAGGCCTCTCTTTGTTTTGAAATTAATAGTTCAAATATGTTTTAATTATGATTTTTGTTTGTATTTTATCTTCTGTGCAGAATTGTTTCTTGTGCTATCTTT
>JAFMPE010108533.1:0-13274 GCA_024759925.1 Ficus religiosa | reverse complement strand
TCCCATTAGGCCTCATTTTTGCTTAAGCAAACTATTTTTGAGTCTCGTAACTAAATTAACGAAAACTCAAACATATATCGATATTTAACTCAGATAATGAGTTTCATATCATCATACATAATTAAATCTTAAATTTTCCTTGTCTCAAAGGAAATCATAAGTTCATCGAAATTTCGGGTTCTTACAAATGATCTGACAGCAAACAATAGATTGTAAGTTACCTAAATTTTTGTTTTAAAATATTTCAGAACGCTATTCCCCTCTCGAAACAGCTCGATAACTACAAGGGCTACCAAGAAAAGGTCATGGAGCTAGTAGGGACTGACAATGCTTCACTAATATTTTCTCGTGGAATACATTTAATTAGTGCGGGCAATAGTGATTTTCTTCAGAATTACTATATCAATCCTCTTCTTAATATTGCCCAGACACCGGAGCAATTTTCGAACGTTCTGGTGCAAAAGTTTGCAAACCTTGTCGAGGTATGTTTCCTGATTTGTCTCACCCAACAGGTACATAATTTAAGAAAATTGTATATATATATATATACATTTTTTTTTCCATGTATAAGGTGACAGCTAATTTGTAATTAACATTGTGTCGTAGGATTTGTATGGACTAGGTGCAAGGAAAATTGGAGTAACAACCCTCGCACCTATCGGATGCCTGCCAACAGCAATAACACTGTTTGGCTTAGGCCGGAACGAATGTGTCGAGAGGTTGAATCATGACGTACTAGTCTTCAATGAGAAACTTAATGCAACTTCGGAACTAATGAAGAATAGGTTCACGGGTCTAGTTCTCGTTGTTTTCGACATTTATCAACCGTTGTTCAATCTTATCTCAAATCCTACTGAACATGGTTTGTCACGTTTTATTTTTATTGCTGACATTTTCTTCTTGAATAACGGCCATTGATAACATTGTTTTTTTTTTTTTTTGTCAAAGGATTTTCTGAGGTAAGAAGAGGTTGTTGTGGAACGGGTATGTTTGAAACATCATTCCTCTGCACTTCCTTGGCTGTTGGTACTTGTACGAATGCTTCCCAATATGTCTTTTGGGATGGCTTTCATCCTTCTGAGGCTGCAAACCAACTACTAGCAAATGATATGATTGCTGCTGGTCTAAAATTTGTCCCCTAAATCAAAATGCTTTTATTAATTTCTTTTACAACAATTAATTATCATTAAGTTAAAACAAATAAATATGATTCTTACTTTTGACATATTTGTTTTCCAATCTGGCTGCTTCATCATCTTACTGTACTATAGCCTTTAAATTTATGACTGACTAGAGCATGCTTCTTAAGTGAAGACTAATTCTGAACTCAAGTAGCAAAAAAGGAAATGGTGAAAAAAGATCATCTTTAATCACTCTGCCCTTTACTTCACCGTGATTAGTTCTACCCAACTTGTCCCAGAATCAATTTTCTTCGTAAGAGTTTCGACAATCGAAATGCAAATATTGTGCCCAAATCGATTGTCATGACCGCATTATAACCAATCTTCCATGACTTCTTAATTTTAAATATATGAAAGAGTTCATGTGCCATCGAGGCATTTTCAGTAACTAGGCGTCCAACAAGAAAGGCGCCTTATTCTCCACAATGAATGATGGAAGAAGAGTAGCTTTGAAACAATTACAATAACGTTGTCAAAAATGATACTATAAATTACTACATTACATAAAAATTCAATTATATAACTACCAACAACAGAAGGTTTCTTGACTTTTGAATTAACGTAACAATGGTGGAACTAAATACAAAGAAAATCTACTCTACAATTAACACAATCAAGTACGGCATTTGTTTTTGTAAAAATGCGATCGAGAAGACATTCAGTCGTGGCGCAGGCTGCAAATCAATGAAATCATTCTCCATTTGCTGTCGAACACTCTTTGGAAAGTACTGTTCATAGAAAGCTTCTGGCAATATTGCCCATGTGAAAGGGCCTTCATCATTTTCATGCTGGCACTTCACTATTAGCCACCAGTTGTGAGCATCTCCCTGAAGCATATAGGTAGCACACGACACTGTCTCCGTATCTTCACATCTCACCACAGTAAAAGCCTTTTCTATTTTAGCCAACCATTTTTCCACCTCCACGGATTGGTGGTGCCCCCAAAAAGATGGAGGAGATAACTTCTTAAAATGAACAAAGGTATTTGTAGGACAAGGATGAGCAGTTGGTTGTCTCTGTTGTCTTTGCAAAAAGGATTTCCACAGCTTGAATAAATGCCTCCATGGTCAACGGTGTGCCCGGTTCTCCATTCTGACCATGAGGTTGAGCGTTCGAACTCCCATATTCTCATCCTCCAATGTTTTGTCCGGCCATACCTGATAAGAAAAAGAAAAAGAAAAAAAAAAGACTGTTTTACTTTATTTCCTAGTGTCCAATTACTTAAGAGTGCAATGCCCGATTGTTTATATTTGGAATTGCAACTATAAATAAACTATAATCTTACTGAACGACTGCGAGGTTGAGTTCTGTTGGCATAACAACGTGGTTTTAAAATGTCCACTAAAACGATTTAAACTTTGTTCTCTATACCAAAAATTGTAACATCTATTAGCCTAATATTTAATTAGGTTAGTAAATGTCACTAATAGCTTTCCACAGTAATTTTAATCCGGTGGAATTTTTTAAAATAATAATAAAATAAATAAACTCATTTCATAATAATCTTGTAATAAGAAGTATTTAAATCCCAATATTCAAACTAAAATTAAGAAAATAAAAGTTCTTAAAAATAATCAAGTTTAAACTTTCAAACTCGAAAAAATTCTTTTATTCAATAACCACTATGCCACACTGCATAGACATGCCTCGCTGCCATCCGGTCTCCATTCACTCATCATCTAAAAATGTTAGAATAAAAATTTAGTGAGCTACGGGTCACTAAGTAAACCAAGCTAAAAGGATAAGATAACCACAATCAATTCAATAAATGCACAATCTTTCTTAATATCCCATGTTGTCAATAAAACTTTTCTTTTTAAATATTTTAGAGCGCATGGTGTCATACTTATATTTTCGATAGTCAGTGGGTCATGGTTTTCAAAACCTGTTTAATATATTTAGCCAATAATAGAAACATTAATACAAGTTTTCCATCTTAGTTTTTCAATCTTAGGTATTAACAGTATATCTTATTCATTTTTTGTGGCTGTTCCCTCTTGGTCTTTTAACCTCAAGTATTTACCACCTTTTATTAGTCATTTCATTCATTCGTGATGGCTCTGTCAGTCCCCCATGTCTCTTGCCCACCCAACCCTCTAGTATAAACACATACACACTTTTTTTAAAGCATTTATTTCATAAACTGGAAGTATAACATTTAGACATTTCACATGATCATACAATTTCATAAGAACATTTAAACATAAGGAGTAAAATCACGTAGGTTTACTTACTTGAATTCCAAGCAAAAGTAATATTATAGCAGGTGATATTGTCCTCCAAGTGCCCATGATTTATGTGCCCTTAAATTCCAATAGTTCGTTTATTATGAGTGCATTTTTTGGAGAAGAAGACTCCATGCACCAAAAATATATATCGAATATATACCCTTTTTTTTTAAACAGCTATATACTTTAAATAAAACCATAAGTAAAATGTGAAATTAAATTGGTAACCATGGTGGTAGAAAATATGAATAAAAAACTTTTACATCAACAAACTTAGATTTTCACTTAAGAAATCTTTTAAAGGAGGAAACTAATAAAATAATTTAAACGGGCAGCAAGCAATATCGATATTTTTACTATATTATAGGAGCATCAAATCAAGCCCAAATTTTTATTGGTCAAGAATAACACATATTATATATTTTTAGAGAAGTAAATAACACTTTTAACAAGATGGGTTTTAGAAATTTTTAAACCCACTAAAAAAATCTCCCCAAGTCCTCAAAAATTCAGACAATTAAGGAAGTCGGATTTTTATCTCAACATTCACAATACATTGCGAACCGAAAATTTATATGGACATATTAGACATGTATATCAACCTATGAAAATTTTATTAGACCGTAAAACAAATAAAAACTATTTATTTACTTATTGGGAAAAGACGGATTTAATTAATAATTATAGATTATACTAATAATTGATGTTTAATAATCTCTAATTAATCATTCATAATTATATTAATAATTTTATCAATAATTAATGATTAATTAGATCTCTAATAAGCCACACGTTTTAAGTATGTAGTTACTCAACATTAGTTATACTACTAATAATCATTTATTAGCTCTTATAATTAATTAGTTTAATTTATTACTAATTAACCTTCTTAATATAAATATATTTTGTTATATATTTATTATTTTATTAATCTATTTCTTAATTAATTAATTAATCTTCATCACCTTGGTGACAATGAGTCACCTAAGTGTCTATCTATAAGTGGGTTATCTTCCATTTAGTATTAGGATTGTAAGGCCCAATCTCATTAGCTATGGTCATGAAGTTAGGCTAAGGTAGTTTCTTGGTGTATATTTAGTAATTATCTAGTTTACTTTATCTTGTCCCATCTAAAACTTATGATTTAACTTTATAAAATTAGGGTTTTTCATACTTATTTAATCATACACAAAATACCAACTTATTTCATCAATCTTTATGTCTATATATTATGACTTACCCTTAGGTCATATTTTTAATGTTTAATCATTTTATCGGTATGAGATCTTAATTTATAAGATTTATTTAAATTTGTGTATAATTCTATTTTGGGCACTTGATAACTCATTGGAAAGTTTGAAGTATCTAGTTTATGTTCTTATAATTTATTTTCTAAAATTTCAAGGCTTTCAAATCTTAATATGGACATTCTCCCTAGTGTCCTATTCTAAATTAATCTCAGTTTACTAGATTTCAATATAATGTTGTGTGATTTATTAAAAATTATATACTTATATGTTTTAAACATATGATAGCTCATTGCAAAGCGTAAGATATCTACTTTAAACCATAAAGTTATTTTCTTAATTTTTGGAGTTTTATATACCATTTAATGAGGTTTTGTTACTGTTGGTCTCACGTATGTATCACATGCCTTAATTTGTAGTTAAAATTAGAAAAATGATAACAATTCACTTACAAGTCCAAATAAGACAAACTATATGTCATTGAAAAGTTTATAATGTCTAGTCTATACACCAAAAACAGTTTTATAAAATATTATGGTTTACTAACCCAAACATACAAAATCAATGGCTGGTATACGGTTCCAGCAAAACCTTTCAATACGTAGTCTTGACTTGTAAAATTCACTAAAAATTGCATATTTTTCCATTTGAGATTTAAGATACCTTGTTGAAAATTTAAAAGAATTTAGTTTTATATTGATAACCTATAATCCAAAATTTTGAGTTTAAGGGATTCAGATTTCATAAAATCCGTGGCTAGACTGTACCCCAGTGGTTCCTTTTCTTTGTTGTTTTGTATCACAACTTCAAATGCACATAACTTTTGACATACATAAGCAAACTATTACAAAGCCTAAAATGAAGCTTATCATCTGTAGAATCTTATCATATAATTTATTTTTCATATCAAAATTTCTAACTCATGCCATATTATCACAACAACCAAAAGCTCTAACAAAGTTTGTAGATCTTACTGAAATGCTTCGTGGATCTTCTACGACCTCAGACATCCAAAGTTCTTTTCAAAACCTTTTTCTAGGTAAGAAGGAGTCCAACATTAAGATTCTAACTACAAAACTTTTTTCTAGGTAATGGGGTTGCTTAGAGCTTGAAAACGGAGGGAGTAGCGTGCTAGGGGGGTGTAGTTTTTTTTTTTTTTTTTTTTTGATGGTTAGAGTAGTAAGGTTTTTGAGCTTAACTTGTGTGAGAATGGAATGGGATGTTAGGGTTTATTTTCAGCCGATGTGTTTCTTAAATGGGGATGTCTTTTGAGGGGTAAAAATGGAAAATATTTTGTTGATTTCCAGCTTGAAATGGCACCACTTTGAGGGGAGGGTTGGTGTGAAAATTTTTATTCTACAAAGTGTAAGACAAGTTGTCACTTTCACTTGTAACTTGTTTGTGTCATATTGCCAAAACAACCTACACAAGCTCTTACTTGATCTTGCATGCATGCACACATACCTTTTTCATCTTGATTCAAAATTTCTTCTTGCTTTGACTACAAAGATCCGAACCCCTCATGGCTTCCCATTTAATTTAATTTTTCTAATTTTTCCAACCATTGATCAAGGGTTGTCATCTTTGATCTCAACCATTGGATCTTCCACTACACCAATCCTTGACCTAAGCTCCTGTTGATAGCTTAGTATCCAAAAATCGGCTATTGATTTATCTAGGATTCCTTCGCTTAAAAGCTACATTATTGATTTCAAATCTAATAACAATTCTTGATCAATCCTCCACTTTTGGATTTACTAATCAATTTTAACCATTCATCTCTTATCTGTGACATATTAATGTTCTCAATCATACTCTCAATACTTAAATATTGATATGACCAAAATAAATAGTAAGGTCATCAAATTGACCTACTAATAAGAATTAGGGTTCCATTCTAAAAATTAACATTTATCCTTCTAATACGATATAATAAATTTTTTGTATAAATTTATATGTCGTTCGACCCATTTTCTATGAATCCCAAATTTCTTATTTAAATAGAGAAACTCAACATTGTTGGATTATTGACATTATCATACTGATAATACATATAAAATCATTTATGATCTTGAAATTTGATATTCATCAAAATAATTCATTAGAAGTATATTAATAAAGTAAATCTATAACAATAATTCATGAAACCAAGTTTATGAATTTCTAGCGTGTTACAGTATACCTGCCTAGAAATTAGCTAGATAGATTATTAGTATTAGATTTTTTTTTATGTGATAGATTTTGTAGTTTATTTCAAATTTTTTTTAATTGCTCTTTTTTTTTTTTAATTATCGTTATCTAATTACACATAATAGGGTATAAAAACTTTACTAAATATACTTTGAGGAAAAGTGGGGGAAAAAAGAGTGGCAATTGGCATTTGGAAAATTCTGTTTCGAGCTCTTCATATCTGGAAAATTCTTCTTCATGGGTAATCTCTTGAATATTGATAACTTCTTATTCTTCTTCTACTTCTTCCTTTTTTTTTTTTTTTTTTTTGAACTTGAATATTGACTCGTTTCTTCTTCTTCTTAAAAAAAAAAAAAAGAAAAGAAAAAAGAAAAAAAGAAAACATGTTTTATAATATTTTAAACTAAAATAGCGAACTCTTTTTACCTAAACAGAAAATAATAACAATAATAATAACAAACGCTTCCCCTTTTCTTCTTATGAAATGCGACTTACATTTTTACTTTTGAACTTGGATTAAATTTTCCTATAGATTTTAGTTTTATATAGATAATTGGCCTTTAGAACTTTAAGATCTTGAATTAGTTCAATTGCTAATTTTCCGAAAATTCCATATGTGCATCTCTCAAAAAATAAATCTTTACTCACTTTGTAAATCATTGTGAGCAATAAACAAAAGAGAAATTACAATATTTGAGCTTTTTTGGAATGAATTAATTTAAAGAGAATAAATTATTTAAATATTAGTGGTTTGTTTTACCTCTATTTGATCTTGTTTGTTCGTAAAATTTTATCTCATTAATTAATAAACAAAACAGAAATTACACTATATAAGTTTTTCTGGAATGGATTTTTGTGATAACAAATGATTTAAATAGTAGTGGTTTGTTTTACCATCTAATTGATTTTGTTTGTTCGTAGAATTTTATCTCATTAATTAACTCCTAACAAATTTGGAAATAAACAATGGACATTAGAAAATGGCTTTCTAAGTAACGTCATCTAAAGTCCATCAGGAGTTTACAAAAATAATAGTGGCAAGTTAGGATTTCACGATGGTTTTCAAATCTCATCATTGCCATACAGGGATAGTTATAATTATATATAGAGAAAAATTCAAATCCTTTTAGTTGAAATTCCCTGCCATGGTTGCAGGCAAAACATAATAGTAATATTATGTAACGTCGAACTTAATTAATTTAAAATAATTAAGTTTAATTAGTATGTTTAGTATCTTCTTAGTACTATATTAAGTGTTTAATTAGCAGTAATGTTAATCATTTTATATGAAATGTTTTTTTTCAAGAATTTATGTGCTACTAAAATTGTTTAACTACTTTTTTTTAAGTAACCGTGCAGAAGAAAGTTGACAACCGTCGAAAGTGAAGCTGATTGATGTGCTTAGTCCCTGAGATTATTTGTATAAGAATGGTAATCTAAAGTTATAGAATATACTTTAAATGAAGTTTATTAAAATTTTCTATGGACTTAATTGCAAAGAAAATATATTTTTAAGGACCTAGCATAAATTTAAATTATTTTGGGCATTTTATGTAATTTTTCAAAATTTGTTTTGCTAGTTGTCAAGTCTATCAATTAGTTGCCATATCATAGTTATCCAATTGGATAAACTCTATCCATTAGTTGTTCAAGTATCATAGTTATCCAATTGGATAAAACCTTGTTATCCAAGGTTCGGTGAATACATACATAAAGGATAAACCTTGTTATCCAAGTTTTTGTGATTATCTGCATAGAGGTTGCTTACCGACCATTTGTAGTATAGGAAGAAAGGTGAGACGTAGCAAGGGAAAGAAAGAAGGGGAAAAAAAAAAAAAAACAATACCAACAACAACAACAACAACAACAACAACAACAACAAAAAAAAACTCCAACGACTGATCTTCGTCATCAAATTTTCTCAACAAGACCTTTCTCCCCTCTTAAATTACAAAACAAACCAATACTAAGCTTTCTTCAAAAGCTTATTCTTGGATTTCCACACAAACACCATTTTCGTTCAAGCTAGTTGAGCTCAAAGTGGAGTTTGTCTTTATTTTTGGGATCCAAATTTTAAAAGCTATCTAAGGTCAGTTTAAATTAGGATTTTTTTTTAAAGGATTTTGAAGCTATTCAAAGATAGAGATGTCAGGTTTTAAGTTGTGTTTGATTTGATTTACTTGAGATGCTTCATGTCAAAAGTTTACTTTGATTTTTCTGATCTTAAATGTGTAACTTTTGATTTTATTCAAGATTCTTGATGGTTTTGTATTATTTGAGATGTAAAGCATTGTGAGGTCTGATCGGAAAATAGATTTGATTGTTTTTAAAGTATTTTATGAAGTTGTATAGAAGGTGAATGTGAAAATATTTGATTGAGAAAATTGAGATTTCTATAACAGGGCAGTAGGATTCCGAGTTTCTTTTATACTCTGTATTTGAAGCTAAAATTTTGTGAAGTTAAAGTATATATATGAATCTCTCCACAAAATTGTGAGGGAAAATGTTGTAAATCAGATTTTTGGTGAATTTTCAAAAGTTAGGTTCTATTGCTGGAAATTCGTGGACAACACCAATATAAAGATTTTGTTTGTAGTTAGAACTTGTCCTAAAAGACCTTAAATGGTCTAAAATGTTGAAAAATGATACTATAATGCATATATTTCTATTTTATATGACTTTTGCTTGATTGAAGATACTTTTAAATGTAAAATGACTTGATCATAGACCTTAGAACAAGCATGATCAACTTCCTCGAAACGATGGAGTCAATTTCTCTGTGGTTGTTCAACTTTAAAGAGGTAAGTAGGAATTCCATTTACTGTGTTGTAGAAACTTAAAAAGTATATGATATAGTGTTTTAAGGTTTTTGACAAATGCTTAACATTTTAAATGAGACTATGGATATAATGTTTCCCCTTATAGGAAATGGTATGATTTGTAATTATGAAAGCTTAAGGAAAATATGGTTAATTGAAAGGTTTTATGACATGTTTATAATGTTTTAAAGGTTTGCAAAATTCTAGATGTGGCCTATGAAATGATGGGAATATCTATGGAATGTGGTAACCCCACTACAATAGTGTCATTGGAACTAACTGATACCCACGGATGGGTCCTGAAAGGGACATGACTGATATCAACGTTTGGGATCCCAATGACAGGAATGAAAATGTTTGGCCAAACTTAAAGGAAATGAATGGTAAATAATTCTATAGCTTAAACCCAATATGTGCCACATATCAAGGGTTTTCATGATATGTTTTAAATGTTGATTTAGATTTCTATCTGCAGTACGAAGATTCGAAATTCATTGAGAAATATATTCTAAGTACATATTATAGTTTAATTGTTTTGTATTTAACTATGTTCCGCTTACTGGGTTTTTAGCTCACTTTAAAGTTTTATGGCGCATGTGATGAAAAAAATAATGAGCAAGCAACATAGTAGCAGGCTGAACATCTTTTGGGAACCTGATGTCATAGAACCTATGTACATACTAAGATAAAGTTGTTTCATGAAAAATACTTATCAAAGAACTTTGTGGACTACACTATAAAAGTTTTGATTTGAGATAGTGCTAACAATCTGGGATAGTTATAATACCAACTCTTCATTTTTTCGACTAAACTATAATGAAGAGTTCTATAAATATTTTATATTAATATCTTATCATACAACTATCTTGGTTTTACTATGTTTATGTGTTATAGCAAATTTTATAAATGTATAGGTTAGTGACATGATCTAGTTAAGTTTAGTTAAAGGCTAAATTGGCTAGGGGGTGTTACATATTACATTTGACTTCATCACAAGGTATAGAGTTCAAATATCTTATTTGAAATTTTAAAAAATAAAAATAAAAAATCCTCCACCTATTTCGAAAATAAGATTCTTTTACACATCACCATATCTAACTACTAGTACTTGGTGATGTGGTTCAAGGCTCTCTATTAATTAGTGATACTATATTCAAATTTAAATTCAAACCCAAATGGATATTCCCAACAATTGGATTGTTTTTTCCCTCCAACAACAGCTCCATAATCTTTGGCATTTTGGTATCTTTCCTAAGTTTGTTTAACTTAATTCAAATTCCTTTTTACTAATTTTATTTGTAGCTCTTCCTTCTTCTCGGTCCTAACTCCTGATCTTTGGTTTGTTTTCCCAAGTCATCGATTTAAGTATTTGAAAAATTTAAGTATTTCGAAAATGAACTCAACTCTTATATCTCATTTTCCTATTTTATTAACTGTACTCCAATTCTATTTTGATAACTTATTAATTTATTTCAATATGATTTTAAAACTAGGATTAATGAATTATATTCTAAGAACCAAATTTAGAAGCAGAACAAAATTAGGTTTTCAGGTTGAATCGCTTAACTGAAAATAGTTTGATAAAAGGTTCATATACTCTAATAGGAAAATAAGCAAAATACTATTCCACCACACCACACCACCCCAACCACACCCCCCCCCCCCCCCCCTAAAGATATATAGTCGTCACTAAACACACTTAAGCTACTAATTTTACTCAACTTAAAAAACTTTGAATTTGCAGAACAATTTAATTTTAAAAACAAATGCGTACTTATATTTCATAATAATTCTTCGAGTCAAAATTAGCTACATACCAAAATAATAATAATAATAATAATAATAATAATAATAATAATAATAATAATAATAAAATTACAAATTAAAAATAAAAAATAAAAATAAAAATAAAAAAGGTTCCCGACACCCATATCTAATCTAACTTTTCTGATCTGTTGGGCTCAACGTCCGGGTCAGCCTCTAAAAGGCCTAAATTTGGATACTGTCCAGTTTTCCAGCTAGAGAATCGTGGGTTTATAGTGGTTAATCTATTATTTTGTCCCCTTATTTTGCAGTTTTACAACTTGTTAAATATTCCTAAAGTTACATCATTATTGAATCAAGCTTGTTCCCAAAGATTTAACTCGTAAAAAAGGCTTCAAAAACATAAACTTATTTAGACCAGAACAAATATTTCCAACATTAGTTTTCTCCAAATTTTTCGTGCGTTCTTTCTGATCCTAAATCAAACTATATATATACTAATCGTCACACAATTCTGTCTAGCCACAAAATTTCTCAAACATAAACTTAACAAATTTGCATAATCATGATTTCACATAAACACACATATATACAAAAATCAAATCAAATACCTTGAATGAAATTTCCTACAGCCAGAGGAGAAATTTTAACCTTAAGAGTGCTGAGATGCTTGTGATAGTAGTTTCTAGAAACTACTAAATTGCTTATCTCTGATTAAGATGATTATTTTTTCAATGTGTTAATAGTGAAGAGAGGAATAAATATGTATACATATGTCTATATAAACCCTAGAAAAGTACTTTTAGATTATGCTAAGATTTTATCGATTCCTTATAAATTTTTTTTTTCCTCAAAGAACTGTGTTCAACATCTTTACAAATTACACCATCTGAAAAAATTATTCTCTTCTAGAATCACAATTTACTAGCACATCCAAAAGTCATTTCAAAACCAAACAAAAATAACTTCATAACAAAGATTATTTCTCAATTAAAAAAAAAAAAGTGAAGCTATGAAAAAAAAAGCCCTTAGAATTAAATCCATTAAGCAACACCGCAAAAACAAAAACCCCAATCTAAAGGTCACTGAATCCATTAATATAATAATAAAAAAACCAATTAAGAAAAAAACAATAAAACCTAAACAATATAGAACTACAAGAACAAGCGAGACTAGTGCTGGTTCATGCAGTAGCTTTGGCACTGAGCAAAAAAGTCTGACCACTCCCGGGGACCGCACTTGTCTCGGACGTCGAGAATGAGAGCACAACAAGATGAGCTAATCGGCGTTTTGTGATTATAGTAGTCAAGCATTGGATGGGCACACCCGTTGAGGCGGTCAATCTCCTTTTCACACTTTCGGTTATTACCGCCATTTGAGGGTGGTGCTGGTGGTGGTGTCTGTTTGCTCGGAGCCGGTGGTGGAGTTGTGCCTATATTGGTACCATTAGAGGGTGGCGCAGGGGGTGGACCATTGGATGGAGGCGCTGGGGGTGGTGATTTTTTATATGCAATAATGCAACTCTTCTTAACTTTGATGAACCAGAAAGGCTGCAATTTGCGGGGACAGTAGTTGGCGACGTCGGCAATTGTCGAGCAACAAGAGTAGCTAATAGGACGCTTCAAAACGACGAATTTGAAGCTGAATATCTCGCCAAGGCATGGTTGAAGATGCAAGAGAAAATCCGCACAAGTCCCTTCAGACTCCACTTTAAAAACTGATTAAGCACTGAACGTGAAGAACAAAACCAACAAAATTGAAACCTTTTTCATCTTTTGCCCTACCTAGCTTCCAAACACTCGCACAACAAAGAAAATAAATATTGATGCAAAGTTATGGTTCTCT
>JAFMPE010108503.1:0-27205 GCA_024759925.1 Ficus religiosa | reverse complement strand
TTTTTTTTTTTTTTTAATGTCACGCAAAACGACCATAAAGTATTACATGTATGCATATAAACCAAAATTAAAAACCAAAAAATAAAAAAACAAAAAAAGTTTGTTTGTTTTCTTTTCTTTTCTTTTTTTTTTTTTGTGAGAAAGAAAGAAAAAGGTTGAAAAGATAAATAATTTCAGAAAAGATCCAAAACAGAATGATAAAAGGTATTGGCTGAAGAAGCCCCTCACACGCGACACGCACTTATTACGTGTTGGAGGGACTTGGGAAAATGCCATTTGGATTTTCATGAGTTTTTTTTTTTTTTTTTGCTTTTCCTCTCTCACGTTTTTCTTTCTTTTTTGATCTGAACGTTTTTTCTTTCTTTCTTTCTTTTCTTTTTTTTTTTTTTCCTTTTCGCCAAGCAACAAAAAGAAAATCCTCTCTCTTCATTTCTATCTCTTTCTCTCTCAAACTCTCTCTCTATGGTCGGGTTCGGTGGGCAGCATTAATCGTACCCTCTCTTGCGACTTGTTAAGTGAGTATCGCAACGCTCTACCACGCGCTTCATTGGGGCGCGTGCTCCAAATATGACAGATAAATGAAGGATTATTTGTTAAAAGAAAACAAATAGAAGATTATTTTCTATTTTTACCATCTATTTTGAGTTTTAAAAAAAAATAAACTGAGGTGTTTGGTGAACGAGTTTAATTTAAGATTTTTAAGTTTTAATAGTAATTTTTGTTAACTTTTCAGAAAAGACAAAAAACTTTTTTAAAAAAAATAAAAAACTTTTTCAGAAAAGGACAAAAACTATGATGAAAAAGTACAATTTAATTTAAAATAAGATATAATACCAAACATCCCCTACATAATACATGTGTATCAGACACATATCAGGTCAAATGTGCTCAAGATTATAAAGGTTGAATTTAGCTGATTTTGATAATTGAATTGATGAAGTTACTCTTTGTTGCTTATATATATAGATATATTATATAGTCTTATAACTATATGCAAAGGGAAAATTGATTAAAATTAGGATTCTCTTAGGAAAGACTCCCTTTTTTTGGTGGTCCATTGTGATTTATATGGGCCATGTTGGGCATTAAATTTGGCATTAAATTTTTGGAATTCAATTTCAAATTGGGTAGGCTTTTTGTTTCTCCAAAAAAAAAAAAAAAAAAAAAAAAAAAAAAACTTATGGTTTCAGATGGGGAGGTGGTCAATGGCTATTGATGTTTCATCTAGCCAACACACATGAAAAGGAACTACTAAAATACTCTTGTTCATTAGTCGTCTCTTCGACATAAATACAAAAAAATTATTTAGTTGAATAAAATAATAATTGATATGCTTAGAGGTACTTTCACTCATACACACACACTTCATATCATATATACTTAAAATATAGGACTTATTTGGACCAAAGTTCATTTTAAACTAAATTGTACTTTTTGTATCATTGTTTTTATCTTTTTCTGAAAAAGTTTTTTGTCTTTTTTGAAAATTTTTTTTATCTTTTCTAAAAATCTTAAACTAAACTCATTCACCAAACAAATCCTAACAGTGATATATAGAAAAATTCATAACAATAGTAAAAGTCTTAGTCAAATATTGAGAAACATTGACCAAAAAAAAAAACTTACGTAATAATCATAAACATTTAATTGCAATAACGTAATATACCAAAAAAAAAAAAGTCACAAAAACTAATAACAATTTTATAAATGACACCAAAAAGAAAAAAAAGAAAAAAAAAAGAAAAACTTTAGACGTCCAAATAATGAAGCATATGTATGTCATCTAAGGAATATTATAACTACCACCCCATAATTCCACACCTAAGTCCATCCATTGCATCTAGTGTTAGTGTTACAAAATTAAAAAAGGAAATTTAAAATATTCAAAGAAGTTGCTTCCCACACCAAAAAAGAAAAAAATAAAAATAAAAATAAAATAAAAAGTCCAAAATGGCACGTGTAGCACGTACACAACAGGCTCGTGAGATACACGCATTTTTTTGGACAGCGTGGGGGATTAGTACTTAAAGCCACGTAAACTTGTAACAGTTTATGAATAGTTTCTTCTTCTAATAGCTCTTTTTTATTGGGGAAAATAAAATAAATTACTCATTTAGGATCAGTTTGGTGATCAGTTTGGTGAGGCATTGGAGACGAAATTTTTGAGATATTTAAATTGGAATCGATATATATTTTGAAAATATGTGTTTAGTTAAAAAAAATGATTTAGAGTAAAAAAATGTAAAAACTTTAAATGTTTTTGGAAAAATGTATCAATATATTATGTATTTCGTTTCTCTTGAAATTTTAAGTGATGTGAAAAAATCATCTTATTTGAACTTGAAATAACAAAATTATAAAATTTGAGTTTATTATAAACATTTATAAATATGAATAGTAAAAACTGAAAAGTAGTTTTGAGGCTTCCAATCCCAAACAACCCATAATCTCTAAACTTTTTAAGTTTATAAAACTTAGTTTTTTTTTCCCCCTCAACTTAAATGATTGTTAATGCCAAAAATCCTTCACACAATACCAAATGTGGTTGGTTGGTGGGGTTAATCCTATGCCATTGTGCTCCGCTTGATTGATTACAAAAAAAGAAGTACCTCAGAGTAAAGGGGACACCAGTGAGGTATCTGCTAAAGGAACTCTGATGCTTAAGTCGACGAAGAGAATTGAAGAGCAAGCGGAGGAGTATAGTTTTTTGCAAGGAGAATGACCATACATGGGGGTGTGAGGCCTTCCCCTATTTATAAATGTTCCCACGGGTTCGAGTGCTCCAAGTGACCCTTGTGGGTTGCACTTCATATGGTCCTGGCGGGTTGACCCAAGCCCAATGCACGAATACCCAGAGTCCACTAGGTAGATGTCACGTGTCCTTAGCTCAGACGAAGAAGGAGTCCGGGGACAGATCACAAGTACCCTATCAGATGGTGCCAAGTCAAGTAGGGAAGCCACGTCGGTGCGAGCATGGGTGTCAGTGTCAGGCATCAGGTGTTAGGTGTCAATTGTTACAAGGTAGTGGAGCAGGTCCACATGGACCGGTTTGTTCAAGAGGGGCTCGAGTGTATCCGAGGCCTGAATGCCAACTTCTTGGTCGGGGGTGATCTCCTGCTGGTCCCGGGGGTTGGTTCCCTTCATGGCTTACTTTATGGGACACAACAAGGCTGTTTCTGGTTGGCCATGCTCCTGTGAGGAAGTGGGCTTGGTCTAATGCGGTTAATTCCCCTAATTCGAATGATTGTTCGGATGTTCTCGGCCTGCACGCGATCCGCCCCCAGTTTGCGGTGAGGGACCTTGGTTGGCTCTCGGAGGTGCGCATTTGAAGGATGAAAAGGGTTCACGCTTGACCCGACCAGATCCAATCATACCATCAACAATGACCATAAACTATTAAAAATTATTACAATATAATTTTCGTTAATTTTTGAATGAAATCGTTCAATAATTTAGTTAAAAAATAACGCTAAGGTATTATTTTAACTAATGAATTCCGTCCAACAGCAAACAAAGCAATTGCCAAAATAGCAATGTATTAAAAAAAAATTTGTGAAATGGTGACGTGGCAAACAAAGATAAAGCCCAAAACTAGGCATTTAACGGACGGTGGTTAAGTTAAAGCAAAAGAGGAGACCAAAAGTATGTAACGTATCTGACCGTTCAAGTAATAAATATCAACTGAATTGCCAAAAAGTTTTTATGTGTATTTACAAATATAAATGATATAATAATTAAAAAAAAAAACCACTGTTATTTCACCCGACCAATCACAGCTCACCACATCATGCATGTGGGGACAACGTGGTCAGAGCCAAATTACCAAACTACCCTCGTTTCCTGTGGTAAAAATTTCTTTAGACATTCCTATCAAAAGGCTGTAAAAAAGAGAGATTTTGAAGAGCTCTGTTTGCTTTATAAAGACCATTGTTTTTGCATTACCCCTATCATAAACACCTCCTCTTCCCCATCCACCTCCTCCACGCCACCCACCTCTTAGCTTTCGCTTATCATCTAACATTGTAGAGAGAGAAAAAGAGGAGAGAGAAACAAAGAGAGAGAGAAGAGAGATGGGGAATTGCCAAGCGATAGATGCAGCAACGCTGGTGATACAATACCCAAGTGGGAAAGTGGACAAACTGTACTGGCCTGTGAGCGCTAGCGAAATTATGAAGACCAATCCTGGTCACTACGTTGCTCTCCTCATCTCCACTACTCTCTGTCCTTCCAACCCCAGTGACCATATTCATGTTAACACCAACACCACCAACACTACTAAATTAGATCCCAACAACTATATCGCCAGTTCTAATATCAACAACAACAACAACAACAACAACAACAACAACGGTCCGGTTCGTTTGACGCGTATCAAGCTCCTCCGCCCAACAGACACTCTTGTTCTTGGCCAAGTTTATCGGCTCATCACCACCCAAGGTTTGCTTCCTTTTTTTTTTTTTTTTTTGGTTGGGTTTGTTCTTGTTTAATTTTTGTATATACATATTTTTGTAATTTTTAATTTTTGAGTTTGTGTGTTTTTCTGGGGGGGTGGTTTGTGTAGAGGTTATGAAGGGTTTGTGGGCAAAGAAGCAAGCAAAGTTGAAGAGAAATAGCCAGACGGAAAAGCCTGTGGCTGCAATTAAAGGATCTGAAATGGTGGATAAGGAAGTACACCAGGTGAGATTTTTTTATTTTTTATTTTTTCTTTTATCACCATGTTTTTTCAAATATACATGTATATGTATATTTACACATATATATGTTATGAAGTTGTATCAAATTTCAACCGTGGTTTCTTAATTCTTGAACCCCATCTTCTGTTCTTCTCGAAGCACTTCCTGCAATAACTTGTCATAATTAAAACTAGAACCCACTTTTAAGGAGAGTTACCCAATAAAAAAAATTTTAAAACCATTTTTTTATAAAATTATTTGTAATAATAATATTAGTGAATCAGCATAATATCAGGGATAATAATTAGACCCCCTCCTTGAGTAATGGCCCTAATAAATAAATAAATAAATATATATATATTTATAGAGAAACAAGACTAATAATGAATGCTCCAGCTTTCTCTCTCAAGTTGTGCCTAATAAATTACTAAATCAATGAAATAATCATTTTTTTTATTGATTGATTAAATAAATAAATTGGGTTCAGTTTGTTTCAACCAATTATGCCTCATAAGATTCCTTCCATCATTTACACATATTTGGACCGAATGATTCGAACTGTACATTTTTTCTAGAATCGGATATGAAATTACTGATAGATTGTAATAATATTTTTTCAGGTGATTAAACAAGAGAGAAACAAACCAAGAACAGCAACTTCATCAGCAACTGCTTCTGCAGCCACAGCCAGGCCAAGAACATGGCAACCTTCACTGCACAGCATCTCAGAAGCTGCAAGCTGATAATGCAAAAACCCCTTTTCTTTTCTTTTCTTTTCTTTTCTGACCTTCCAAAAGCTGCAAAACCTGCAGAGAAAAACCCCACCCTTAAGAAAAATATTAATGCTTCATTATTGGAGGAAGAAGTTGGGCAAGTATATATATATATATATATATATATATATATAAATGAGACTGAGTTGGGGGTGTACTTGAAAAACTCTGTTGATCATCAGGCTGTTATCTGCAGATCTGACTCTGAGTGAGATGCATAGTTGTGCATAGGAAAGAGTGGTTTTCTTATAATGCAACTTACTATAGTAGTCAAAAATGTTTCTGCTGTACTTGAACGAGAAAATTCCAACTTTTGAATCGACTCGACTTATTATTATTGTAATTCTTGCCTTCTGGTTTACTTCTTTTTCTCTGTAGATTTATAGCAAAATTACATATACCATTTAACTGAATTTCAAATTGATCTCAAAAATGTCTCAAGACGGTGATTTCAACGTGTTATAAATCCTACCCAAAAATATTTGAAGCATGAAAATCCAATCTTGAGCCAAAAAAGAAAAGCTAAACCTAATAGTGTCATTTAAAAAAAAAAAAATGGTGTGACAAGATTTGGATATAGTTCTTTAGTTAAAATAATATAATTTGCACCAAGAGTTCACCAATGTTTTCCAGATAGATATATATATATGTATATAAATATCATATGTGTGTGTGTGCGCTGAACCTAAAAATTATTGTTTGTCAGCAATGGGAGACCATTACAGAAGTGTACTACAATGAAACGACTTTTTTTTTTTTTTTGAGAAAATGTACAAAAAACTATTTGGCAAATATCGTACAAATAATGCAATGAAGTTATCTATAATTAGTTTAGTCAACTTTGCATCAAAATTGTACAACCAAGAAGCTCATGATACAAACATTTTATTGGTCCGTGTGTGTGTGCGTATTTCAATTATAAATCAGTTTGGCAGTCAACATTGCACCAAAAGTTTATTTCATCACTAACCGCAAAATTTTCATATGAGAACCACAAATTTTTGCTTAGCTTTCAAGTGAGCATGCTCTACGACACTGTTTAATGATTCGGCAAAAATTTTTGACCAAAAAGATGACTTTCTGAAACTTTGAACTGCATGGCATCTGCGTTGATATAGCATTTTCTCAACATTAAATATGATTAGAATCACGTCAAAAGTAAAAATATAAAGAATTAATAAAATCAGATAAGAATCTGACGGTTTAAAATAGTATCTTTTTAGGACGGGAAAAAAGGTGGAAAAAAGGGGTGGTGTTGATCATGCATGCACGCAGTCATGATGGAGAAAAACGGCAGGAGCTGGACATAATTGCAGTGTAGCTAATGTTGTGACAACAAATAAAGTGGCCACAAGATCTAATGTGCTTAATGGAAGATACACACACATCTATATATATAGTATAGTGTGTATATGTATATATAAACATCATTAATTAGTACAAAGTTTAGTCTTTTTTTTAGCAGAAAAGAGAGGCATAAAAAGGTCTCAATATTACCTGTAATCAATTATGCATATACTTGTACCTTTTTGACTTTTGAGAGCAGAGAAACACCATCAACGTATGTCTTTTTCTTAGTGCGCTGGAACTAGCAGAAACTTCTCACGCCCGTGGCAATTTTTTTTAATTTTATTTATTTATTTTTCATATTTTCTCATCTTGGCTTTGTTCAGCATCCACAGAGCAAGACAGACAAGAGGGTAACATAGCAAAAGATGGCTTTTTCTTTGCTTTTTTTCTTTTTTTTTTTTTTTTTTTTTTAATTTCATTCCTTTTTTTTTTTTTGGGCCCAATTTCACATTTTGTGAAGATCCTTTTCACTTTAGGAATATTGGCTTGCTCCACTTGATAGACAAACTTTTTGGAGTAAGACAATCACAAACCAGCTCACGAGGAGGTAGCTTTTCCCTAAGCATGAAACTTCTCTGAATTATTCACACACACAGATATATATATATATATATATATAATATATATCTTTGGGGTCCTTCAGATTCCAACAAAAAACACCTTAGTGCTCTTGCCTGCGGGCCATTGCTTGTTTGCCATTGTTCAACAAACTTATAACATCACGTAAGAATTGTCCCTTTTTCTCGACAAAAATTTTCACTTGAAATATCAGACTCATCTGTTTGTGAAGCAGCATATAATATACCCTTTCAAAGATTCCTCAACTTCAGTCTGTCTGCTGCTTTTGTTTTGTTGCACTATATTGCAAGAGATCGAATCCCTTAATCTTTCGCAAAATCGTTTCGGTAGATGATATTAATCATGCGACGAGAATTCTCGTTTACTTTGGAGTAGTCACATTGTTATGTATTACAAGCTCTAATCCTTCACTAACGAGAGCAATAATATAAAAGAAAGACAAAATAAGAAGACTCGGAATTTTAGTGGTTTACCCTCGTTTTAAAAGCTACGTCCGCTTTCAGATGCCACAAGTTCTCACTGTAATGAAGAAGAAGAAGATTACAAGGAAATCACATGCCTCATACCTCTTGGCGTAATTATGTTTGTCTCTGAGCTAATTCCAAAAACCAGCATCCCTTGATATGTGTAATTTGCGCTATCAGAATGTATGTACGAAAAACACACGCATATGGCCTACTAACTCTGCGTTAGGGCGATAATGAGGCTGCACACACCCAGGACATGTTAAAAAAAAAATCATGTTGTAGCTACCAATAATCATTGCACGAACATATTCCCTCTTTGAAAGTGTGGAAACGAGAACGATCTCTGACAATTAGTTCTCTCTTGTAAACTAAAGAGATGGCCTTCAAAGCTGAATGACAATCATCACATGTCCTAAGATTTTTGACTATCCTGATGGGAGTCCGGGGCTCAATAATCATCAGCCCGAAAGTGACAGCTAACTTCTCACTATGGTGAGCGACTGCTTGCTCTTTATCTTCCTCGCTTAAGTCGAACAAAACCTGCCTTGTACTAGCAACATAGCCTCCGAGGCGGGCCCGTTTCAGAACCTCATTCAATTTCTCTTGAATCTCCACAATCCGAGGATGCAATTGATCAGCAACTCGGAACTCGTGAACAACTCCATTCACTTCTATCCAACTACACCCCGGAATTGATTGGTTTTTCTTCTTCTCACTCACTAGGTTCCTTAGTTCGGCAACTCTCTCCCATTTTCCAAGAGAAGCGTTTAAATTCGAGAGAAGAACCTTGCCTTCGTTGTGCCCATCAAGGTCTAGCTGCTCAATGTGCATTGAAATTCGTTCTCCTAACTTAGCATCGTGGTGGATTCTACAAGCACTGAGCAAAGCCCTCCATATAACAATGTCTGGACGCATTGGCATACTCTTGACGACTTCAAATGCCCTCTCCATAAACCCGGCACGGCCAAGCAAGTCAATATAACACCCGTAATGCTCGATCTTGGGAACGATTCCCCACGAGCTTTCCATACTCAAGAAGATTGAAGAACCCTCATCTACCAAACCTGAATGGCTACATCCATATAGCAGTCCTAGAATTGTTATGTCATTAGGCATAACATTTTCCTCTAACATCTGATAGAAAACTTGTACAGCATCTTTACCGAGTCCATGAATGGATAAGCCAGTGATCATGCTTGTATAATTGAAAACATCTCGTCTGGAAGTCTGACAAAAAACTTGTTTCGCACGGTCTATTCTTCCACATTTTGCATACATGTCAATTAGAGCAGTTAGGATATTACTACTAAACGGAATTCCATTAGCATCTATATATGCATGTATCCAATTCCCTTGATCTAAAGCCCCAAGATTAGCACAAGCAGATAAAACCGAAACAATTATAGCCTCATTCGGCTTCACCTTGCCTTCATACAACATGTCATGAAAATATCTGAGAGCCTCAATACACCTATAGTAGCCAACAAAACCTGATATCATAACCGCCCACGACACGCTATTGCGCAACGGCATCCCTTCAAACAGTTCACAAGCTTTACCAATCTCCCCGCCTCTCGCATACACCCGTAACAAACTAGTCCACGTGAAAGCGTCTCTCTCAGGCATTGTATCAAACAGTTTCTGGGCATCCTCCATTCTCGTAAAAACAGCGTACAAGTTGATCACCGCATTGCCCACAAACAAATCCGATTCCAATCCATTTTTCACCACCAACCCATGAACAACTTCCCCATAACGCGCTGATTCCTGATGCGAACAAGAAGTGATCACGAAGGTGAAAGTGTACTCGTCAGGGACAACCCTTGGACCCTCATCCATGGCCAACATTTGACCCAAAAGAAGTAGAGATTCTTGTGAGTTTTGAAGCTTGGAATAAGCCCTGATCATGAGGTTCCATACTAGAGTAGGAGGCGGAGAAGAAGGGTAAAAATCAAAGAGAATTCTTGCACTCTTGAGGTCCTTAACAGAGAGGTAACAGTTAATGAGGGAGGTGGTTACAGAAGCATGAGAAGAGAGTGCAAAAGTGAAGACTCTTGCATGGATTTGTTTGAGTTTAGGGAGAGAAGGGCGTTGCTTTAGCAACTGAAAGAGTGTTTGTGGGATTGGGTGGTCCAATGGGATTGGGATTCTGTTGGTTGGTTTGGGAGTGGCGGGTGATGTGGTTGATGAAGAGAAGAAAGAGGGAAAAGCTTTCAATTTGAAATGAAAAGTGGGACCTTTGAGTTTGGAGATTTTGATCACTTGCATTTGGTGTTTTTGAGGTGTTTGGGAGATGAGAATGGGAATACAATCTAAAAGTTTTGCATTTGGTGTTTCTATGTACCACCCCTAGGTGTGATGGCCTAGAATTTCAAGATTGTTGTAGTTGGGTCTGTGATTCGAGATTTGAGTGTTGAGGAACTCTGTTCAAGATCTTGAATACAAAGATTTGTTTTTATCAGTGCAGAGTTCGATTTTAAGTGCTTGAAATCACATCTTCATATGCCCGAACCACTAGCACATTCAGTAAGGTTATAATGATGCGTTGTTCATACAAAGAAATGAATATTTTGTTAAGTTGTGAAGACTAATTATTATCCTGATATAGAGAGAATATGCAGGTTGACCTTTGCAATAAGGTCGTTGTGGAGTCAGAAGGGGGGCGGGAAGCTTGCTCCGCCCCCAGAAACCTAAATTCATTAAGGCGATGTTTCATAAATGATAATTTTTTTGAGAATTTCATACTTGTAATTTTTATTGGCCTAGTTTTCTTTCATAAATATGAGACATCTAATTCACTGTTATTTCTATTCATACGAACATTTATGTTGAAAAACAGAATCCTACTTAAAGTTTAATAACTCTACCTTAGAATATGATTATAGGCGTAGTTTAACACTATATCTACGTATGATTTCACCACACGCCGTTGAGTTCAAATTTCCTTGCGCACAAATTCAAAATTAAATAAAACAACTCTAGCCTCGATTTCCACACCCCAAAAAAAAAAAAAAAAAAAAAATCTTGAATGCAATAGCTGGACTGAAGTTTGCAAGAAAAGGGGATAAAACAGAAAAGAAAACAGAGCAAGCCTTTTAGGTTGTGTAGCAATAATAATGTTTCATTTTGAACCGACCAGGTAAAAGAATGAGGCCTCTGATATTGATTTGGACAAAATTTTTATTTTCTTTCATCCTTTTTATCTTTTATTTTATTTTAACTAAACTAAATGGAAACATTTTGTGTGGTCAAAGCACAGTTGCCCCTTACCAGAAATCATAAACCTCAAAAAGCAATTCTTTCACAACTGTGTTTGATAGGGACAAATAATGAAGGACTTTCATTCAGTTTTCATCACTTTTGTGGCACACATTCAAGAACATTTTTTTGACATCAAAATTCCAAACATTCCAGTTTCTTTAGACAAGAACCTGAAAAGATCCAAGAGACCAAACAGCTTTATTCTTATGTCTATATATATGCTTATAGAGTTTTTGTGACAAAATGTTCAGAAATTCTGTCCAAACTTCATGTATGTTTACGTATTGGTATACAAAATAAAAACATAGAAATAAAAATTACAAATACAAAAAAAAAAAAAAAAAAAAGGCTCACCAAAGATGTTATTGTCCATTGAAAGCTCACACTCAAAATTAGCAACAAAGTGAAAACTCAAACGAGACTCTTCTTGTTTTAACACTACAAAGAGTTGTCTTTCCTTCGATTTCCAGGGACAGAAACTTGTGGTCATACAGATGATGGTGTGGTGAAGTTGTTACACAACTACGGAGTTCTCGGTCACCACTTTGACAACTTCATGCTTGTCAAGTTGGCTGAAGTTTCCCTTCGCCTTAAAGAGTTGTGCGTGGTGGTGCTTACAATAGATACGCTGCTCGTGGGCCACGTAGTTCGACGGGCTGATCACGCAGCCACCGTGAGCACACCTGAAACAGGCTTTATGGTATGACGTTCCATCGACCGCCACCTGAAAACGTCACGGTTAGGGCCTAATCTGCTCGCTCAAGAAGAAGCTCATTGACACTAAAATATTGCAGGGATAATATTGCGACGAAAAGCTCACAACTTTACATCAAATGCTAAAGATTTACCTTCTCAATTGGGTAAACAGTTTTATTGCAAGCAACACATTTTTCTTGAGTGCCAGCAAACAGACGTGATACTTTGCTGTTTGTTTGGACCTGCACAATTTCTCACAATCAAAACAAAACGAGTTGGCGACTTTGCATATGAAGTGTCGATTTGACAGTACTTATGCTTTCGGTCGTTAGAAGAAGAGAAGTAAAAACTAAAAAGCTTAATCGAAGAAAAGTAGTTTAAACATTACGAAAGCTTTGATACAAATTTCAAAGTCCTTTTAAAAGAGCTTTCTTGAGAAGCCATATTTTGTGCCTTTAATCGGGAAGCTCTTCAAAAAGGGCCAAAGCTCTTCTAGAGGCCGCCATATACCCTCTCGGAAGCAGATTTTAGATTCAAGAAACCAAAAAGCAACTTCTAGAAAGCAGTACCAAACGGGTGTGGCAAGCGCCAGAATCCTTAAATTCTAGTACCAAATATGATATTCCAAGACTAAAAGACACGAGTTAGCATATCGACAACATGGTACCTGATCAGCTGATCTGTCTCTAACGGTTCTTGGAGTACCTGCAGGTAAACAAAAGAAATTAAGTGAAACGAACATTCAGTTCGGCAATTCAGCTTTAAGATGTTGATTAGGCGAATATGTTCTAAACGGATATACAACTGATCACCTTCGAAACTCTTTTCCAAACTACCGGTCATCTTAAAGAGTTGATCGAAGTGAGGCTTGCAGTACAAAACACCCTCGAAGGATGAATAATCACTCAGCTGCAAAACACACAAGATAAGATGACAGAGTTCAATTTCAATATCGAGAAATAATGATCATATAAACTTACAACCGCAAAATAAGTTCGTCATGAAAAACCACAGAAACTCTATACTTTTGTTCTTAATCCTCCTGTTCATAATCTTGTTGCAGACTGATTGCGCAAGATTTTTTCGTCCCCTTGAGATAAGTTATGTCAAATGAACATTTAAACACCGAGGCATGATATCATAAATTATACTCTAGTTCCCTTGTAGCTTCATTTCCATGTTTCAAGGATCATAGTTTGAAGACTTCACAAAAAATTGTCTGCCTGAAAACCGAACAAAGTATTTATTCGTATTCCGTCCTTTCCATCGTATTCAAATCTGTCTCTCAGTCACTTGGTAAAATCTAGTCTTGCATGTTAAGATTTGATTTAAAAAAAAAAAAAAAAAATGAGCATGTTACACAGCTCTTTAGCCATTCTCTTGAATCCAATTAGAAATAATGTACACATGAGCCTGACCTATATGAGGAGTTCTCTTCTAGAAAGTTTTGAATTTAAGACTTGCATGTTGATATACCACAAATGGAAAGATCATCTCCAGCCATAAGATATAGGGAATTATAATTCCTTAGGAGACTAAAACATCCACATAAAAAAAAAATTATTAGCTTGACCTTTCCGCTCAATGGATCAGAGCGGAAGGATCTGAGTAGAAGCTCTTATGTTCGAAACTTCAAATTTTTTGTTTCTCTCTCTTTGATAATTGAAAATCACAGTCGCTCGTACTGTTAAAAAAAGTAAAAGAAGAAGAACAAGAACAAGAAGAAAAAGAAAAAAACAGAACCACGTATTAATCTTGTTAAGCTACAGACTTTCGTTTTAATGCTTGAAACAATCAAAGGATAGAACTGTTCCAAATTTACACTTTAAACAAATCTCAAATTTCTTCCACAGATCATCATCATCAATCAATCAATCAAAAACAAAAGGGTTTTCTTTTTTTTGGTCAGTCGAAAACAAAAGTTAACCATCATGATCGTGAACTCTAAACCAAACCCACATAGACAAATCCATGGTTGAGCTGAGACTTGGGTACAAAGATGATCAGATACATAGACACATACACACAAATATACGCATACACATAGACACATATATACACATATACATATATACATATATATGAATATAACGAACTAAAAATGGAGAAGGTGTCAGACCTTGAGGGTGCGTTTGCAGTGGTGGCATCTGAAACAAGCCTTGTGATAAACTTTGTTGTCAGCAGTGAGCTCATCAACAAAGTACACAGTCTTATCACACGCCTTACACTTCTGGGTTGTCCCTGAAAATGTTAACGCCATCTTGATTCTTCACGACCAACAACAACAACAACCAAAAACCAAAAACCAAACAAAATTGCCCCAAAAACCTCCTCTTGTTTTCTTAAAGAGAGAGACTTTTTTTTTTTCGTTTGTTTGTTTTTGTGATTTTTCTAACTTAGTCTGTCTGTTTTCTCGCACTTTCAGATTTCAGAGTCTGAGGTTTACAGCTTGGAGATTGTCAGAGGAAGACAAAACTCCATTGAAAATGTTCTCTTTATTATTATTATTATTTTTTTAATTTTTGTTTTGCCTGTGGTGGGCTTATAATTATTTTTGGAATTTTTTGACCAATCAGACATTGTAGCTGTGTCACGTCAGGGGCAACATGGTAATTTGCTGGTGGAGTAATGATGATTCGGTGACAACTGAGATCTTGTCGAATTACCATGCTGCCCTCAAGAGGGACGCGTGTCGAATGCGTGATTTTTGTAGTAAGTAGTTGAGTTATGATTGGCTGTACTGTATAATAAACAAATCTTTACTGGATAGATTCTAACATGTTGCGTTTTTTTCGCAATACAAGGGATGACAATGTGAGGCTACTCGATCTCATTGCGCGTGTACTTCGTTTAAAATTTTTACAATGTCTAATTAATTTATTAGATACTTTTAATTATTTTTTAAAAACAATTTATAGATAGGACCTAAAAGAAATCAACAAATGGTATTCTATTTTTTAACCGTTAGATTTGTGTAAAAAAAAAAATTATTAGGGCTTATTTGTTTACAAGTTCATTTTAAATTAAATTGTACTTTTTTCATCATAATTTTGTCTTTTTTTGAAAAAGTATTTTATCTTTTCTGAAAAATTACTATTGAAACTTAAAAATCTTAAACTAAACTCATTTACCAAACACCTCCTGATAATCTTATACGTGTTTTAATTTAAATATACTTTTGATCGGATCTAATATTTAAAAACGTACGTTATGATTTTGAGACCTCATGATGGAAAAAAAAAAAAACAGTTTTTACAAATTTTTGTTTTTATAAATATATCCGCTTTTTAATATGTAGTAAACAGATTTTCAAATTGATTAAGAAGTAGCTATTGTGTTTGTGAAAATTATATGTTTATAATTATTGAAAATGCTCATCTGAAGGAGTACAATTTCCTCAATAGTATATTGGCAATTCATCAATTTGTTCAATAATTTTTAATATTTAGTATTTTTTATGTGGTTAAATTTTTTCAAATAATATGGTATGATATTGTTATGGAGATAGTAAGTGAGATAAAAAATTCAGAATAATAAATCACCACTCCACCTGAAGAAATATTTAAGTTTTTTTCCCCAAAAAAAAAATGTTTAAGGTTGTTTTCAACGTAGACAGTTATTACATTTTAAGAAAGAGATATTGTATTCATTTAATGTACTCTTCCCAAATTTTTTGCTATGTATATATATAGATATTTTATAAATTTGTTTTACTTCACAAAGACAGCTACAAATTATTAACCTCTAGTTAAAATATATTGAAAATTCAAAGATCTAACTACGAATTTATCATTGCACTTGATACTGTAAAAATAAACAGTTCTTATTATAAAAAATTCTTAATTAACTAAACTTAGTTTGTGTTTGGTATACAGATTTGAAATGAAAACTTTAAATTGAATTTGATTGATTTTTTAAAAATTAAAAAAAAAAGACATAAAATTAAAATGAAAAACTAATGTTTAAATTTGAGAGCCAAACAGAGCCTTAATTTGGGTGCAAGTGTGGATGACGCTCCTGTCTGGCAAGTGGAAATGGTGAGGCAACTATGAGCTTCTTTTGTTATTATATTATATAAAAATAAAAATAAAAATAGAGGAAGAATAGGCAAACTATTGAAAATGATGATAATGATGATGGGGTATGAATATGATGCACTTTTGGAATTTGTCTTTTGTCCCTATTTTCTCACCTCGACTTGATTAGGCATTGGCATGGACAACTAGTGTATTTTCGCCCCACCACTTTTTTATTTTTTATTTATTTTTATTTATGTTTTTCGATGGGTGTAATCAAAAAGCAAATTTAAAGTTAGCTGCCAAAAAGCAAATTAAAAAAAAAAAAAAGCATACCCGCTCCTATTTGTACAAGTTCTTTTTCTTCCTTCCTTTCAGCTTGAAAGAAGGAATTCGCATCTATGCATCCATTCACATGAAAGAAAAGGATCACTAAATTTTACCTGTTTGGTTGAATGGTTCAAACCATTCAACTCAAATTTTTTTTTTATTTTTTTCTCAAAAAATTTTTATCTTTTTCTCAAAAAACTTTTTCTCTTTTCTGAAAATTCAAAAAAATTTACTATTAAAACTTAAAAATCTCAACTCAAACTGTTTCACCAAATGGGTCCGATCTAAACTCTTAATATTATGTAATTTTAATCTCTAAAATTTTTTTTAGTAGTTAAAATGTTTCTAAACTTTTAAAATACTACTATAATAGTCATTTTTGTTAATTTTTAAACGAAATATGTTAGTAATTTGATCAAATAATGATGCTAACTTCGAATTCTGTCAAAAAATTAATTAAAAAGACTATTGTAGTTATGTTTTTAATAGTTTATGATTATTCCAACTATGAAAGGGAATGCCCTAAACTATTAAAATGTTACTATCATATTCATTTTCATTAATTTTTAAACGGAATATGTTTATAATTTGATCAAAAAATAATGTTAATTAACGGATTCCATATAAAAATTAACGTAAAGAACTATTGTAATAATATTTTAAAAGTTTAGGGGTATTCCAGCTACGAAAAAAAGGTTCATGGACTAAAGTTATACAAATTTAAAAATTTAGAGATCAACCTAACAATTTACACAAAAAAAAAAAAAAGTGTATAAGAGCTTTTTGAGCAGGGATGAAAATGAAAGAAAAAGAATATAAGCTCATAATTAGGGCATGGATTTAAACTGAAAAAAAAAAAAAAAACAATTTGAATGATTGATGTTCAGAAAAGAGAAAAATAATTATTATGTGAATTTTGAAAAAAAAAAAATTTTAATTAGATTAGATTTGGATTGAATTGAGGTTTTACGGTTGAAATCTTTACTTCAAATGAGAGCTAACTTTTAAGAAGGATATTATATTTATTCTGCAAATCAATATTATATGCGATTTATATGAAAGTGACACAAGCTTTTTTTTTTTTTCCAACTCTCCATTATTAGAATAGAAAAAGATTTATTCTCTCGATCTTCAATTAAGCTCTTCTCTAAACGTTGTTTCTAATTTCTTGCTTCATGAATGAAGACTTTCAAAGTCTAACAAGCCAACTTTTGAACCGAAAGTTGAACTTGATCCACCTAAGCCCCACCTTGTACTAATGTAGTGATTCAACGACATAGCTAGTGACCTAGTCATGTAGTGACGGAGTCAGGATTTATTGATAAGGGGGTCAAAAAAATTTTCGATCAAGTCACTAGGCTTACTAATATTTATAAATTTAACAAAATTGTTTTAGTTCTTAAAATCCAAATTATTTATCCAATAAAATATGGGTAGTTATATTTACATGCATAATATTGATAAATATTCTCACCTAATAATTATTTTCTAACATAAACACAGTAAATCTGTCATTTTATAAATGGTTTTTATGTAATATCACATATAACCATCTCATACACCCATTTTTATTTTAGTTTTATTAAAAATAAATTAACAAATCTAAATGCCAAAAATTTTCAAAAAGAAAACATAAAGCCATTTAAAAAAAAACGTAAAGTATCTCTAAAAAAAAAAAAAAAGAAACACTTAAGTAATGTCGAAATGAAAAATAAAGAAATGTCATATTGCATTTGAAAAAAATACATAAATATAGAATCATGTAAACGAACATAGCAAGAAAAAAAAAAGAATAATCATATAAAAAACTATATAGAATCATTTTCAAATACTAAAGGAAAATTAAAAAAAAAACACATAATATTAATGAATTAAAAAATTTATAGTACATATATCAATAGTTGTTGGCTTTTTAAGAGATTTCTTTCTTTTATTTTTATTTCAGTTGAATCCTCCATTAAAAATTTTCATGTAGTTATATAAGTTTCTTAAGAAATAAATTAATGAAAAACAATTTAGAGTTTATGAAATGAACACTTAGGGTTTAGAACAATTTTTAACAATTTCTTAAGATTTTTTTTTTATTTTTTTAAAATATTATTTCTATTTATGGTTAATGTGATGTATATTTTTAATAATTTTATTAAAAAAATATTTTCATTTATATGTATGTGGGATATGAGTATTTTTAATAGTTTTAAGATAATTTTCTTGTAGGGTAAAAACACATTAGAAATTTTTATTGACTTTGAAGATATATTTATCAATACTATGGATGTAAATAAAATATCCCTAAAATATTGAGAACTTTTAATTTAAAGGAGGTCAAGACTAATTTACACACATACCAAATATATTAAAATTAAAAAAAAAACCAACTATATTAAAATAAAATCAAAAAAAGAAACCCCCCTCCCCCCGGGTCAGTATAGTCATGGTCCTTCCCGGTGGCTAACTATACATACATACATATATATATATATATATATTTGTTTTTATTATATTCTAATCCTAAAACCAGCCAAGCTAAAGAATTTCAGGTCCATTTTCTTATATTAAAAAAAAAATCTACAGACATAAACTTTAATTTCAATTTTTAAATATCAATCTATGTGATATATAAACTATTATTATTTTATTGATATGTGTTTAAAGTATTATCACATCAATTGATTGTAGTTATTAATAAAAGTGTGACTCGTGAATTAATGTTTAAAAAAATTAAGATTAAAATTGGTGTTAATATAGTCTAGAAATTTATGTCTATAGAGAATCGTACAGAAGGGCCTTCTCATCTTTGTCTCTCCCATTTGGTTTAATTACTAAATTTGGCTTTAAAAAAGTAATAAAAAGAGGGAGAGAGATATATAAATATATATATATATATATATAAATAAACCACAAAATCTGGTGTCACATGGAAAACATCTGTAACAGCGAATTTTGGTTATCACCACCCTTAAATCCCTGGCTATGTTTGACTATAATTGATAATATTTCGACCTTTAATGAACAAATGCAGAGTATGACAATTCATGTCACAGGTTTTATTCGTATCGTGATTGACATGAGGATTCCCAAAGGACACTAATTTCATGTTAACTTCAGGAATATTTTAGTACATATATTTGAAAATGAAAGGTTTCTTTACTATTGCAATTTTTTTTTGGTAAGTGTGTGGTAGAGTTCCTTTTATATACTTTATCGGTAAAATCTCTTTTTAAATTATTAAAATGTAATAAAATGACTGATATATTACTTGTGTATGATAGTTATAATGCATCTTATCTCATATTAGTATAAACTAAAAAATTTAAAAATAATATATATAAAAAAATAAATTAAAAAGAAAACACTACTCATTCCCACTCTGACCACTGGCGACACTCCTGGGCCGGCGACCCCCGCCCACAAGTTAACCCCCCCCCCCCCACACCGTAAGCCTAGTCCCCCAACGTGCCCATCTCCCCGCCCCCCCCCCCCCCCCCCCCAAATCCAGATATAGTCGGATTTTTTTGGGGGGGGGGGGGGATCAGCGTCAGGGGGGCTGTAAGTGGACAGTCACAACACATTTTTTTTAGTTTTTATTTTTATTTTTTTGAATTTCTATTTTTTTATTTTTTAATATATTATATTATAGATTAAGATATATTATAATTATCGTGTATAAACAAATATCTCAATTGTTCATTTATATTGGGACGGTTTAAAAATGAACTTTATCGATTGAATATATAAATAAAACTTTATCACATGTTTACTCTTTTTTTTTCTGACATTTTTTCTAAAATTAAAAATCCAAATGTTCGAGTGAAATGCACAAACAAGGCTCAAGTGAATTGAATCCACAAATTTTTTTTTGCCCCTTCCTCCGATAGAGAATAGGGTGACACAAAACTGATCAGCACTAATTTTTTCCCCGATCCAAATCCGGCAAAAAATTTGAGTTCGATTATCATGTCATGACCCTTATTGCCACCCTTGGGCCATGATAGACACCAAACCTCACCATCTTACATAGTACGTACTTGCGTCAAACTTCTTGAAAATGCATTACCAGCTACATCCTCAGCGCTGGAATAAAAATATCCCGACATTTGAGAGAAAATAACATCCACGCTAGAAAAAAGATTGAAAATAGTTCGTTATACAGGTCGAGCATTTTCAGTTTGAGGCTCGAGCTCGCACTCGGGGTTCAATGTCTGCAGAACATTCACTTTGACGAACACAAACATTTCATTGCAGTCGTTGAAAAGATTGAGGACCAAACTTGCTATCAGGGTTTATTAAGAAAGAAGAGATCAGTGAGCAAAACTCAAAAGCAACTGAAAGAACCCCTTTCCCGGTTTAATGCTTATTTAACAGAGTTGTAGTATTTCTACTACTGTTGACAGAAACTAAATGCCAAAGAGATCGACACTTCATGCTGCACCTTCGCTGGCAGCCTTAGCCTTCCGAGCTTCGTCTCGCAATACTGCTTTCACGTATATTTCGTAGCAACAGCCTGGCCAAACACCATTAAAGGACATGAGAGCTTTGAAACTTACTATATGCAAAGATACTGTACTACACATGCAAGATTTTTACAGAGCAAACAGTTCGTTTAACAAATATCTTCATCTCCGTGTTTCTATTTGCTTAGGCAAGACAGGTAAAAAAAAAAAAAAAAAAAAGATGCCACGAGGAGGAAAAGTTGTGCACTTTTAGATTCAACATATTGCAACAAAGCATCGTCTTTCAAGTAAGTCAACAACCTCTTTGAGCTAAATTAATTACTCAGCTCGGTTGCCACAGATTCATACTCCGGAGATGCAAATGACAGTGATAACGAATGCAAAACATTTAAATTGTCTGACAGCGAGTTACAAGTCTATTTTGTCTTTTGCCTTCATCTTTTACAAATAACGACCTTCACAATTCTTCTGATATGGTTCATGCTATCATATATGGTATGTGGCAAATGTGTTGTGATTCTTCGTGTTACTCCACCAGACCTATCGTAAATTTTGTTTTCCCTTTATAAGGACTGTTCCCACTTGAAACCCTCTACCTAATTCAGATTGTTCAGCATACCAAGTACTGGGCCGCCACCATTTGGGTGACCTTAGGTTCTTAACCACCTTTTTCCCTTTCTCCAGATAAGAACGAAGTTTTTTTACTGTTCATTCTCTATTGTATGCATCTCCAAGTCATTCCTCAACTATTGGAACTCGCTAATGTTAAGTCTTTAATATTAAAGAACATACTCTATTTAAAAATAAAAAAATAAAAAAAAAAACCCCCCAACGCCTTCATTGCTTATTAAGCTTCATGCTACCCCCAATACCAAAACCGCATCACTCTAAGGTAGTATAAAAGTAAATCAGAACATCAGGCATATCATAAGCATGAAATTCAACTAGAGAAAAGAGCGATGTTAGTACCAAAGAAAGGTTCTTAGAAAAAATCTAAAATAGAATATAAGACAATAATCCCATCAAATTTCTTAAAAACATCAGCCATACCTGCGACAACAACTATAGTGAGCACGTCACCAACTTTCTTAAGTCGCCTCACATTTTTCTTTTGTGATTTGTATTTCTTTAGAGAAGGGTCTTCAGCCAAGAGCTGCAAATTAAAACGGAAAATCAAACAAAAAAGGGTGCATATCAATACAAATCCATCTCCTACAACGGGACACAAAGTAAATATCAAAATCTAATGAATACAAGAATGTTCTGATGCCACAACAGGGAATCGGAAAAAAATCGTCTCGCACTGATTCAACATTGATGATACAACCATGAACCACCTATTTACACACAAAGAGACCCACCTATTGTAAACGTAAGCCTAAAAACTATGAATTTGCGTTTTTTCTATCAAATTCTACTTTTGTAACTTTGAATTCCAAACACTACTCAAAATCCTAAAAAGCACATCAATATTGAGATTTGGCAATGAAATTGCCGAAATGTGCAATCCAAAACGCTTAAAATTTCAAATTTTGGGGTGATTCACCCAGATGAGCACCGAATCCTTTACCAATAACCAGGGATGAAAATCCCGAAACAGAAGAAAACACAAAATTTCAGCTGTTTCGCATCTAAGTCGAATGTCGGATGACAAAAAGGAAATGGAAATAGTGAAACGGAAAGTTCACGATTAAAAAGAGAGAACTTCATGTCAAAATTTCCAAAAACCTAGAAGAATCAAATCAAACAACAAGAAAAAATGGGGCAGGAGATATATATGTATATATATATATTTATATATAGAGAATCTCACAGCTTGCTCGCGCGGCCCTGGTTCGATGTGGAATTGGCGACGGGAGAGAGAAAGTGCATCGTTTTGTGTACCCTGGTTTTCGGAAGCAAAGAGTTAAAGCGAGGGGGAGAGAGAGAGAGAGAGAGAGAGAGAGCTAGAGAGAGAAAGAGAGAGGATAGAGAGAGTACCTGGAAGTGAGAGCGCAAGTGGGAACCGATGGTGGTTCTGTTAAGGAAGAAAGCCATGGCTTTGCTGAATCTCTGCAGCTCCGATGAAGGTGAAAGGGGAACAAAATGATGAGACGGTCGGATCTCAACCTTGGAGAAAGTATACACCAGGTGTAAGAACGACATGTCGTTTAAATGGAAATAAACGACATAGAGTTTATGCGTAGTTTGCTCGTTATGTGTCGTTTACGCCTGTGGTTTTGAGTATCTTTTTTCTGATGAACGACATGTCGTTCTCGCGTTAGGTAATTGTGATGTCGTTTCCGTTCTACCTCAAGGAAAAACGACATTGCTTTATCAACGTCCATTTGTTGAGTGTCCTTGTTTCATTCATTGTTGCCGCCTCAAAAAAGAACGACATATATATATATATATATATTGCTGATATTGGGATGCTTGTTAAAAAAAAAAAAAAAAAAAACGCACATAGACAAACATGTTTTAATATGTTTAAGTAATTATAAATTTTTGAATAAAAATTTTAAGTAAGTTATATCAGAATAAAAATTTTTGAATATATTTTAATTATAAATTTGGATTAACATTAATTTAAAAAGGTCACTTAAAAAAAAAAGATCTTTCATATTCTTAATAAACAATCTATGTGCAAGTCACGTTTCAATTTTCATAAAAAGAAGTATCATTATTATTAATGAGGTATATTGTTACAAATAAACAAGTTTATTGAGGTGTTTAGTGAATGAGTTTAGTTTAAGATTTTTAAATTTCAATAGTAATTTTTGTTAACTTTTCATAAAAGACAAAAATTTTTTTCAGAAAAGACAAAATTTTTTTTCAGAAAAAGACAAAAACCATTATAAAAAAATACAATTTAGTTTAAAATGAACTAAATGTCAAACATTATATGTAAATTGTTAAAATTAAAAATTCAAATATAAATTGTAAGTGTGAGATAAATTTAACAATATTCGTGCAATTAGCCTGGAAATTAAAAAGAAAGTATGAAAAAAAAAAAAACAATGAAAGAATTTTTATTTTTATTTTATTTTTAATAACGTTAAGGACACTAACTCTAATTCTAACATTTTGAGTATTAACTTAGTTATGATATTTTCATTAGTATATTTTAATCAATTAATATGATAATATTTTAAATACTTCTCCTAAAAAATGACAACTCATATATAACGTAGATTGATACTTAAAAATTGAGATTAAAATTAATATTTCTAGTTTTTTTTTTTTTTTTTTTGATAATTAGCAAATTTTGTGATTTACTCCGATGCCTGAAAACTCAACGAGGTGGGCGAACAAGAGCCAGTAGTTTGATCTCCCAATGCGTGTTGAAGCCCGACTTGCCACGTAAAAGCAGAGAGAAGGAACCTGGGTTCTCTTGTCTGCAACCCAAAAAAATAAAAAAAATAAAAAGGAAAAAAAGAAAATCTGGACAACAAAAAAAACTAATCTGGTTTGATAATATTCTTTCCCAACACAACAAAAAAACATCAACAGACCAAAACAAACACACACACACACACACAAAAATTGTAAAATGGCATTGAGAGGAGTTGCAGCTGTTTCTGCTTCTTGTTGCAAAAGAACAACACAACAATCAAACCCATCTCTCCTAATTTCATTTCCTCACTCTCACACACCCATTTCCCATCATCAAAGAATCATCAAACCAGTTATTCCTCGACACCAACCTGGTAGGTAACAACTCCCTTTTTTTTTTTTTTTTTTTTTTGAGTTTTTCTGCAATTTTCAAAAATACCCAAGTCCTGATTTTGGTGCTATTTAATTCTATATTTCTAGGACCCAGATTTGGAATTCGGGCAGTGAGTGAGGCAGTTGTGACTCCCAAGAAAGAAGATGAATCATCATCATCACCAGAAAATTGGAAGATCAAAATGCTCTATGATGGAGATTGCCCACTTTGCATGCGTGAGGTACTCTCTCTCTCTTCTTCTTTTTTTTTTTTTTTTTTTTTTTTTTTTTTTTTGTTGTAGTTGTTAAAGTTTTGTATGTTATTTGTTGTCAGGTCAACATGCTTAGAGAGAGGAATAAACGTTATGGAACCATCAAGTTTGTGGACATTAGTTCAGAGGATTACTCTCCTGAGGAGAATCAAGGGCTAGACTTCCAAACTGTGAGTTACTCATATGAGCAATATTGTTGATGTCAGAATAGTTTAACATAAAATTATTGTTAGCTCACCTCTAACAGCCAAACCATTTGCGATGAATTGGGTCATCAAATTAGGAGGTCCTGACTTTAATATTATCAATGTTAGGCCTTTAATATGTTTCGAGCTTTTTAATTAATATTTGTCTGAATGGTTGCTCAATATCCAGTCTATACGTGAAGGAAGTGTTAGAATATGAAAACTAAACTACTATTTGCCTGACTTTTAACAACTTAAGCTTTTGGGATTAATGAATGTATCAATGGAAGACAATCATTAAGAAGAAAAGTTGAAAATCTTGTTGTAATACATGTTCTTCATATCAATATTCATGAAAAAGAGTTTCATTATGGTGATTTTTTTTTTGCAAGGTTATGGGAAAAATTCATGCAATTCTTGATGATGGAACTGTAGTCACTGACGTTGATGTAAGTGATCTCATCACTTAGTTTAAAATTTATAACTTGAGTCTATAAGATTTTGAACTTTTTTCTGGTGCATTAAAAAAAAGGACTAAATTAAGCTAATTAAAATGTAAAACTTCTGCAGGCATTTAGAAAACTATATGAACAAGTTGGGCTTGGATGGGTTTATGCCATAACAAAATATGAACCTGTAAGTTGCTTGGTGTTCTTCATTACATTTTAATCCACGGTTTTGACAAATTAAAGCTTGTTTATCTCTGGTTCATCTTTGCTTTAACGTTAACATGAAATTATGTTTTCTCAGATAGGAAAACTAGCTGATGTCGTATATGGTGTTTGGGCTAAATATCGTCTTCCGATCACCGGTAAATCTCGAGTACTGGTTCTGACTTCTTTATTTCTTGGGACACAAGCAATGACTAGGCTGTTTGGGGGATGATCTTAATTTTAAAACTACTGAGTTTCTTAAGCGTTATGTTTGTCATTGAGCAAAAGAAGATTTTAAAAACTTGTTCTGCCCAGCAAGGAGGTCTTAGGATTTTAGTTGTATGACTCAAATTCTCTGTTTTGGTTTTAGGCCGACCGCCGTTAGAAGAGATCATGCAAGCGCGAAGAAAGAACAAGGTACGCATATCGAGTTCAAGATTGCATGACAATAGCACATGATGGTTCTCATGCTTAATGATTAAAAAAAAAAAAAAAAACCCATGAACGATTCAATCTAATACAGGGCTTTCTTTTTCCTATTTTAGAGTGAAGGATGCAAGGACATCAATTCTTGTAAGATGTGAGCTCACATCGATACCATACAAAGATATGGAACTTTTTCTCTTGGTTTATTAGTATTTGGCACTCTGCGCCAAAAGATTATACTCACTTGTTCTTTTTTTTCCATATTTCATGTTGTTACAGTAATGTAAATGTTATTTTCAAGCTTATAACATTCATTTACCAAATCTAATATTAAATATTATAGTTTTCCTTTATGGGGACTTGAACTCAGGACTCGTACATTGACAATAGCTCATGCACCCACTAAATACCAATTGAGCTAATAGTTTGTCAGTTCATTAGCTTTATATGTAGATCAACTAGTAGTTAAACGAATTTGAAAAAAAAAAAAAGACTTGCATCTGTCTGACCTGTATTATTACAGAATAGGACACTAGTCCTATCTATAATTATATTAGTTTGTGCCTATTCAAAGGACTAGCAATCCTCAGCCCTCTCAACTTCATTTTTCTTCCCTTTCAGAAACTCTACAAAACTATCAACATTCCTATCCGAGCTTCCACCGATACTAACAGCCTTCTTTGCAGCCTCTCTCCATTTCAACGCGTTCCTTCCTATCTCTCCACTTCTCTTTCCTTCCATCACTTCCCTCACCCTCGTCACAACCTCTTCCCTCCCCACAATCCCTTCCTCATTCCTCTTGGCTCTCACTCCGACCCCCCACACCTCCTCCACAAACTTGGCATTCATCGGCTGGTCGCTCCACTGCGGCACTGCCACCATTGGTACACCAAGGCTCAGCCCCTCCAGCGTCGAGTTCCATCCGCAGTGCGTCACAAAGCAGCCAACTGCTTGGTGGGACAAAACCTCTAGCTGGTCACACCATGTCACCACCATTCCTGCCCCGCCTAGCGAATTCAAGAACCCGAATGGGAGTCTGTTCTCGGGGTCTTTTATGACCCAAAGGAAATGCTTCTCGGTTGCCTTTAGACCCCATGCAATTTCTTCAACCTGTTTGTGTGAAAGGTCAGCCATACTTCCAAACGACACATATACGACAGTGTTTGGTCCTTTTGTGTTCAACCATGTCATGTACTTGTCGTTTGTTGGATTCCATAGACTGGCTCCATAAGATGTGTCTCCTTGTATTTGTTGGTCTAGGTAGGCTGATGGCACCATTGGACCCACCATTTGGAAGGGCCAGAGTCCTTGCATGGCTTTCACTAGCTGTCCAACATCAAAAAAATCACCCAAAAAGAAACGAGCTACATTTAAGTTAAATTT
>JAFMPE010108502.1:501-13306 GCA_024759925.1 Ficus religiosa | reverse complement strand
ATTTTTTCTTCGTCAAAGTCGATATGAAAAAAGCGTCGGCAGAAAGAGGAGGCTTTATAAGGGCAGGGGGGCCGACTGGGAAGAGAGAGAGGAGAGAGAGAGACGGGAATATTGAGAGAGAAGAGAGAGAGGGGGAGGCAGGGCGGTGGGGAGGCCGGGGGAGGGGGCCCGCCGGGCAGGGTGGCGGGCCCGCCTGGCCGGGCTGGGACCGCGGGATGCAGGGGAAGAGAGAGAAAAATAGGAAGAGAGAGAGAGAGATTGGGGTCGCCAGCGGCTGGGGGTGGGGCCAGGGGGGCGGGGGTGAGGGGCCGCGGGAGAGAGGGGAAGAGAGAGAGAAGAGGAGAGAGAAAGGGGGTCGCCGACGACCGGGGCTGGGGCCAGTGGTGGGGGGCCGGAGGTGGGTCGTCGGCGTCGGGGGTGGGTCGATGGCGTTCGTCGCCGATGACCTTCACCGGAGGCGGAAAGGTCACCAACGACGGAGAAGACTTTGGGTGGGAAGAATCATATGAGATGAGGTGTATGGTAAGTTTGGTACACCAATAACATTTTAACCGTTTGATTAAATCTAAACAGTTAAAAAAAGGACTCTACCGATAGAGACAATAGGAGAGTCTCTACCACAGATTCTCTCCTTTTTTAATTTTATTTTTAGATACTTTGTTGATTTTTTTTTTTCCATATTTTTTACTTTTTATGACTGATTTTAAAAGCACAGAAGGTGTTTTGGGTACTTGTATACTTAAAGAGGGAAAAATGATATTTACACAAAATATAAAGGGTGTTTTAGTACTTTTTCTTTCCTTATTTTTTAATGCCCGCATGCTTTTAATCATACATCCAAGCAAATTATTATTATTATTTTTAATCTTTCACCTTTTTCAAGAGCACTCACTTTTTTTTATTTTTTTTTAAGACAATTGTTTTTCAAATCAATAAAATACAAATATCAATATTTTGAATGAGCTCATAACATAAGAAAACTTAACCCCAATTATAAATCAGTTTCACCAGTAAATTCTAATGAAACGCATAAAGAGGTAAAATGTATACAAAAATCTAACAATAGAAAATCAAAAAAGCACATCAATCATCAAGTATACAGATGACTCTTTCAACAATACCATTACAATCGATTGGAAACTCCAATCATCGAGAACAAAAAACTTATAACAAAAAGGTCAACCCCAACACTGTATATTATTAATTTTAGTGGATTGAACACCTTAACAAAATGAGAGTGTGGGTAGACCACCTCCGTTATTATAAAATAAGCATAAAAAGATAACAAAAAAACACAAGGCGTAAATGCCATCGACTTTATTTTAAACAAATAACTATAACAAAAATGATAAAAACCCCATATACCACTGATAATACCTCTGGTGACAAGCCAACAAACATCACTAAAGATACCAAAACGTACCTCTTCTGACCATGAAGCCATCCCTCCCACCAAAACCATCATCATGGAGTCCAAAGCATCTTCTCTAGGGCTGGTAGTCTGGTGATCAACTAGGAGGGGGCACTGGACTCCGACCCCAAGAGAGAAATACGAACGGTACAAACCCTAGCACATAAGAAAGAGAAGTAGAGAGGGAGAAAAATAGAGTGATGACCTTTTTCCTTCTCTTTTTCTTTCAAAGTTCCGTGTTCCCACTCCTTTTTCATATATGCACCAATTGTGTTTTGAGTAATCATTCACCCTCAGAAAAAATAAAAAAAATAAAAAAAGGGATTCAAGGTATGATAATTTGAAAAACAATTGGTTTTGGAATTATTTAGAAAAATGGAATAATTGTTGAAATGGTATTTGAATAGATACTGCAAACGGTTATTTGAAAAAATGAGTTTCAAACAAATCCCATAAAATCTCAGTATATTTTAATAAAGTACATGGATTTTGATTTGTTTCTTTCTTCATCACAAACACATGGAAAAAAAAAAAATTCATCTCAATCAAAATTGAAATTACAAAAAATTATAGCATTTTGAAACTTGAAACATAATTAAAGAAACTTTTAAATCAGAAAATATTACAATGTAAAATAGGTTTGGAATTAGAATAAAAAGAATAAAAATTAGGATGATTTTTATAAATGAGTTTCATTTTCATATGTAATTTCAGGTTACTAAACATTCCTTGAAAAATAAAATGAATCGCAAACAGGAAACAAACGGGGCCAGACTTTGACAGGTTTCGTCAAACAAGGTCAAAACTTCAGACTTTAGGACTCCTTTAGGACCCACGTGCCAAAAATCACTTTTGGCTGGCCAATGGTATTTGTACAAATGTCGATGGCAAGCATTGAAGATTGGAAGGTGAGTTGTCGCCTTTGAATAAAGCCAAATTAACAGCAGACATACCATAAGAAAATGATATCTTCCAAAAAAGAAAAAAGTTATTTCCTGATATTTTAACGTTCTCTTGCCTTTAATCATGCAAGTGAACAGTCACTTTTTCTGATTGTCTTTTACCTTTTTTAAAGAGCACTCACTCACTACTCTTTTTTCTTTTCACATCTGCACTACTGTGTTAATTTCTATTATTCTTTTTTCTTTTCTATCAAATTCTGTTAAAAACTAACAGAATCTAATTAAAATAATCAATTTTGTCATAAAATAAACTAAAATATCCTCTCTCTCTCTCTCTCAATCCCCCAACACAAACCGAGATCAAAGGTTAATTCATAATTACAATAATATTTAAGATAGATTGAAAATGTAAGCGTCAAATTTTCAAGAGTATTTTATGACTGATTTTAAAAAAACAAAAGGTGAATTAGACAATTGTATAAGTAAAGAAGGAAAAATGATTTTTAGACTAAATATAAAGGGTGTTTTAGTACTTTTTTTTTCCTGACGTTTTAATGCCCATCATACATCCAAGCAAATTCCTCTTCTTACCATCTTTCACCTTTTTCAAGAGCACTCAGTTCTCTTTGTTTTTCAAAGTGTCCCATTTCCTAATCCCTTTTCACACATGCACTGCTGTGTTTTGAGTGATCATTCACCCTCAGGAGGTAAAAAAAAAAAGGGGATCGAAGGTCTGATAATTTAAAAAACAATTGGTTTTGAAATTATTATCATTTTAAAAATGGAATAATGTCTGAAATATTATTTGAATAGATATTGAAAACAGTTATTTACAAAAATGATTTTCTATCAAATCTAATAAAATCTTAGTATATTTTAATAGAGCATATGGATCTTAGTTTGTTGCTCTATTAGTTATATATACATGAAAAATAAACTCATCTTAATCAAAAACGAAATGAAAAAAATTATAACATTTTAAAACTTGAAATATAATTAAAAAAACTTTTAAATCAGAAAATATTACAGTAAAGTAGGTTCGAAATGAAAATGAAAAGAGTAAAAATTTGGATGATTTTATCAATGAGCTTCAATTTCATATGTAATTTCAGCTTAAAATATGGTTATTAAACATTGTTTGAAACAAAAATGAATTACGTGCTCGAAACAAACGGGCCCAGATCTTTGAGAAGTTTTGTCAAACGAGGTCCAATCGTTGGACTGTGGAACCACGTACGGCCAAATCGCTTTTGGGTGGCCAATGATATTTGCACAAATATCGATGGCAAGCAGAGAAGATTGAAAGGTGCGTTGTCGCTTTGAGTAAAGCCAAATTAAGAGCAGATATAGAATAAGAAAAAGATTTAAAAAAAATAAATTGATGGACGTCTACACGCCTTTAATCATGCAAGCGAGCAATTTCTTTTCTGATTACCTTTCACTTTCACCTTTTTTAAAGAGCACTCAGTCACTGCTCTTTTTTCTTTTCACATTTGCACTGCTGTGTTAATTTGTCTGATAATTATTGAAGATGATCATTCATCCAGAGAGGGGGGAAAAAAAAAGATTGAAGCTACAACTTGATCTGCAGGTCAGTTACATACTCATTTCTTGCTCCTTATTCTCATTTTAGTTTATACAACTCAATTGGTCAATTTATGCCGTTGGAATGAATAGTTGTTGAATTTAACATGAGAAGTTGTTTCTTTTAGTCTATCATCAATTGCTCAACAGATTCTTTCAGTAAGAAGAACCGAAATCAATTTTGACGTCTAATCTAATCTATATTGTAAAATGATATATAGTCATTTGTTTATCATCAATTTGTTTAGCATGAAACTCATTATTTATCCTGGATCTCAATTTTCAGAGAAAAAGAAGGCAACATTTTGCAAGCACGTTACTATTGCTTTTTCTCCTTAATTTGCTTCACCTCTATGCTACGGCCCTTTTTTGTTAGAGTCGGAGTCTACGATTGAAGAGCTAAGAATCGATTAGATGTTAAGGTATGCTGCAATTTCCATCTGGGTGAAGATCATATTCGGCTTTTCAATATTCAAACTTTAATTTGATTTGTTTAGTTGAATCTAAAACACCTAATTTGACAGTATTAATTAAGTTGTTGTATGTTGTAGAAGATGATCTTTTGATAATTTATTAGTTCTGTATATATGTGGTTCTCAAAGAAAAAGAAGGCAACATTTTGCAAGCACGTAACTATTATTTTCTCTTTTTTGCTTTACTTCTGTGCTACAGCCCTTATAGTCGAAGTCTACGATCGAAAAACTAAGAATCAATTAGACGTTGAGGAATGCTACAATCCATCCGAGTCAAGATCATACTCAACTTCTCAATATTCAAACTTCAATTTAATTTGTTTAGTTGAATCTATAATGCCTAATTTGACGGTATTAATTAAGTTGTTGTATGTTGTAATCGATGATCCTTTGATAACTCATTAGTTCCATATATATGTAGTTCTCAGAGACAAAGAAGGTAGCATTATGCAAGCACGTAACTGTTGTTTTCTCTTCTTCACTTCACTTCTATGCTACGACCCTTTTTTGTTATAATCGAAGTCTCCGATCAAAGAACTAAGAATCAATTAGATGTTGAGGTATACTACAATCTGTCTGAGTCAAGATCATACTCAACTTCTCAATATTCAAACTTCAATTTGATTTGTTTAGTCGAATCTGAAGTGCCTAATTTGACAATATTAATTAAATTATTATATGTTGTAGTCGATGATCCTTTGATGACTCATTAGTTCTATATATATATGGTTCTCAGAGAAAAAGGAGCCATCATTTTGCAAGAACGTAACTGTTGTTTTCTCTTCTTCGCTTCACTTTTATGCTACGGCCCTTTTTTGTTATAGTTGAAGTCTCCGATAGAAGAACTAAGAATCAATTAGACGTTGAGGTATGCTACAATCCATCCGAGTCAAGATCATACTCAACTTCTCAATATTCAAACTTTAATTTGATTTGTTTAGTCGAATCTGAAATGACTAATTTGACAGTATTAATTAAGTTGTTGTATGTTGTAGTCGATGATTCTTTGATAACTCATTAATTCCATATATATATGGTTCTCAGAGACAAAAACGGTAGCATTTTGCAAGCACGTAATTGTTGTTTTCTCTTCTTTGCTCCACTTCTGTGCTATGGCCCTTTTTTGTTATTGTCGAAGTCTCCGGTTGAAGAACTACGTTGAGGTATGCTACAATCCATCCGAGTGAAGATCATACTCAACTTCTCAATATTCAAACTTTAATTTGATTTGTTTAGTTGAATTTGAAATGCCTAATTTGACAGTATTAATCACGTTGTTGTATATTGTAGTAGATGATCCTTCAATAACTCATTAGTTCAATATAAATGTGGTTTGCAGAGAAAAAGAAGGCAGCATTTTGCAAGCAGATAATTGTTGTTTTCTCTTTTTTCCTTCACTTCTGTGCTACGGCCCTGTTTTGTTATAGTTGAAGTCTCCGATCAAAGAACTATGTTGAGGTATGCTACAATTCATCCGAGTCAAGATCATTCTCAACTTCTCAGTATTCAAAGTTTAATTTGATTTGTTTGGTTGAATCTGAAATGCCTAATTTGACAATATTAATTAAGTTGTTGTATGTTGTAGTAGACGATCCTTTGATAACTCATTAGTTCTATATATGTGGTTATATTTATCCATGTACACATAGTGGATTGGATAAATTTTATTTTTATCCACTGAACTTTAGTGTTCTTATAACTTTGCTCCCCAAATTTTGAAAACTGTAACTTAATCCCCTTAAACTTTGAAATATTAGCAAGAGTACCCTTCAGACTTTAAACCAAAAGGTCCAAAAAAAAAAAAAAAGAAGAAAAAAAGGGGTTTACAAACTAGAACACCCATAAAAGCCCCAACACCAGAAGGAAAAAAAAAAAAAAAACAAAAAAATCAAAAAAAACAAAGGCAATATACCAAAATCTGACAATGACTAGTGCATTTATAAGATTTGTTTTAAAATTTAAGTTACAACAAGAGAGCGAAGAAAAATTAAAGTAACTCGGGTTTTTATAATAATAAATATATTAGTTTAAATTATCATTATTTTATTTAAACTAGTGTCATGTTAGTCTTTAGAGGATGAAAAATGACATAACGAGTGTGTTTGTAGCAATTTAAAGTTTGAGAAATGTAAGTAGAATACCATTTTTCAATTTTCATGGATACTTATAAATGAACTAAAGTTTAGGGGGGCAAATATAAAGTTTTTCTAAGTCTTACATAACCAAAATATGACGGACGGGATGTTTTTGCTAATGTTTAAAATTAGAGGGATATTCTTACTAATAGTTCAAAATTCAAGGGGTAAAAGCACAAGATTTCAAAGTTTGGGGGCAGACTAGAGCACTAAGTTCAAGTGAAAAACATAAATATTCATCTTTGTGTTTGTGTTTGTGTTCGTATATGTTGTTATAATACTTCATCAAGCCCATAGTTAATTACACTTGGTTAATTTATGGTCCTGTTATACTAGAGAAAATTTATATTAGTTTACTTACAAAACGATACGGTCATTTGCTTATAAATTATTTTCTTACCATGAAACAGATTCTTTATACCTCGTCTCAACTATATCAGAGAATAAGGGCAGCTTTTCACAAGCAAATTACTGTTATTTCTCTGTTTGCTTAAGTTTTGTGCTTGAGCTCTTGTATGTTATCGTCAAAGTCTCAGATCGAAGAACTAGGAATCAATTAGGTGTTGAGGTATGCTACATTTTCCATCTTTTCAAGATTATTTTCAGCTTTTCAATAATCGTATTTAGAATAATATTAAGATAGATTGGAAAAGGTAATCTTGATATTTTCATGGATATTTTATGACTGATTTTAGAAATACAAGTATGTTTTAGACATTTGCACATTAAGAAGGGAAACATGACATTTAGACTAAACACCCCTTTGACACCCACAACGATGGATGGGGTGACAAAAGAGGGTGACACTTTCCTAATACTTTAGAAAAGAGTTCCCCCTTTCTATTTGAAGCTGCTCATTCCTTGCTTGCTTCGAATGCAGCATAGACGCTTTGGTCTCAATTGAAAGAGAAATCCCCAAAACAAATATCCGTCAATAAATAATAAATGACAAACCCCATTATGTACAGAAGATAAGACAGGGCTAAGGGTGCTCGTAAAAACTTTTAATTTGTTATCGGCTAATCCAATCATATTGCAGAGGGTCCACCTAGGTTCGATCCCCATAGAACTCTCATAAGACCTCTGCTCCAGCTTTGGCTGTAGTGCATTGGATTAGTGATATTTTGGATAGGGCCTGGGTTGACGACAGTAAAAGACTGGGTTAGAGACACGTCTCTTCCTTACCATTCTCAGAAAAGTAAATTCCACCTATAGAGTTGAAAATAGGATGATGAGGAAGCCACCACTAGAGTTTTGTTTTGTTTTGTTTTATTTTTTGCCCCCTACCAAAAACATAAAGGATGTTATGGTAGTCTTCCTTTCTTGATATTATAATGCCCGCTGGCCTTTAATCATGAGCAATTCCTTTTCTTATTATCTTTCACGTTTTTCAAGAGCACTCACTGCTCTCTTTTTTTCATCTTTTTGTTGGTGTGTGAATTTTTCTCCCAATTAAAGTTCAGTGACTAGCTTACTCCACTCCTTTCACATTGGCACTACTGTGTCCTGTATGATCATTCGCTGTTGGGGAAAATTAAAAAAAATGATTGAAGATCTAAGAATTTGAAAACGACTGATTTTGAAATCATGTTTAAATGTGTACTATTAAACTATTATTTTTACAAAGGAAGAACTTCTGAAATGATATTTGGATAAATATTAAAAACAATCATTTAAAAAGAAAAAGGATTTTCTAACAAATCTAATAAAATTTCAGCATATTTTATAGGGAATATAGATTTGGATTTTTCCCTTTCTTCATCATAAACATATTGAAAAACAATCATCTTAGTCAGAAATGAAAATGAAGTTATGGATTTTAAAATGTGAAATACGAGGGAGAAACTTTTGGATCTGAACATATTACAATGCAAAACACATATAAAATGAAAATACAACGAGTTCAACTAGAGGAGGAAATTTCAGGATCAAGTCCCGTTCTTATTTTCATTTAAAATGAAAATGAAATCTTAGGTCGAGAAACAATGAAGTGAAGTGGATATACCGAACAAATAGGTCCTATTGCTCCGCTAAGTTTTGTGAAACAAGGTCTAAGACTTTCTACCTATGTAACAACTTCCACGCAATCACTGATTGGAAGAGAACTCGTGAGATGTGTGTTTGTGTTTGCTTGTGTACAAAAAAAAAAAAAAAAAAGACTTTCTACCCACGTTGCCAATATTACTTTGGGGTGTCCAATGATATTTGTACAAATATTGATGGAAAGCAGTGAAGATTCAAAGGAGCTTTACTGCCTTTACGGGCCACGTTTGGAGGAGATTTTGGAGATGTAGTTTTGAAAATATTTGAATTATTGGAATTTTGAAAAGGTGTGTTTGATTAAAAAAACTGTTGAGAGTAAAAAAATAAAATAAAATAAAATAAAATGTGTTCAAAAATAAAATATTAATATGAATATCGATTCGTTTATCACGAAATTTTATGCAATTAAAAAAATCATCTCATTTGAATTTTAAAAATCAAAGTTATGAACTTTTAAAATTTATATTTATTGCATTTAAAAATTTGAATAATAAAAAGAAGTTGAGTTGAGGAAAAAGACGACAAATTTTTTTTTTTTTTTTAAATCAAATGCCAAACACCCAAACGGACCTTGAATAAGGCCAAATTACCAGCACATATATACTGGAATAAGAAAAAATATATATCTTCACAGCACAAAATTCCATGATATTAAAATGTCCACTTGCATTTAATTATGCATCTGAACAATTCCTTTTCTTATTGCCTTTCACCTTTTCTCAAGACACTCCCTACTCTTTTCCTTCCCCACTCCTTGTTCATACAACGTGTGGTGAATGCACGTACGGCAGGAGAGGATCAATATGAATTTAATTTCGTTTATCTCAAAATTTTATATAATTAAAAAAAATTATCTGAACATTTAGACTTCAAATAATGAAGTTATGGATTTTTAATATTTAAATTTACTACAAACATTTTAAAGATATGAAATAGAGAAATAGATTGTGCCCCATCACAGAATGATAGATTTGTTCCGCCGTAGTGAGGACGGACTGGTGGGTTTGCGTGTTTGGGAAGAGGAGGTTTCGTATGGACGTTGGGATGGGGGATTTGGGATCTCCATCGACCCCAGGAACATATTGCCGAATTTTTGCTCAAAAGTCAAAGATGTCAAAGAAAAAAATATTATTAATTTTTCTCGTATTGGGCTATAATCAAGTATTGTAAAGACCATCATAGGACCTCTAGAACCTAGTTGAGATTCAAAATGGAGTTTGTCAACAGTTTGTTAAGAAAAATATTCCCTGCTTCACATCTTCTTTTCTTCTTCCCATTTAGTGGGTCTCACTTTTCGTCTGTCCATTAACAGCCTTGGATCTTAACTCATGGATAGAGTAAGAAGGTTTATCCCATTATAGAATTCTGCATTTTTTTAAAATCATACTCTTCTAAATAAAGAAGAAGAAGAAGAAAATTCTTCGAAAGTCAATCGATGTCACAGCATGTATTGTTTTAGTATTTTTTGCACCAATTTTATCAAATGTTTTATGGGCATTTATATTATTTTGTGATTGTTTTATCAGATATGAGCATTATAGGTAAATTTCTATAAAAAGCATAACATAATACTGATCAACATGAATGGAAGTTGATATGATATACATGTTAGAAAACTAATTAGAAAATAAAATAAGGACCGAACCTGCAGCCATAGTTGATCAAGAACAAATAGGAAAACTCATCTATACCACCTTCAGTAGTGCCCAAAGATGGAAACTCACAGGCAATTCTTACAAATTTATAGATGAGAAAACCACTTCTCTTCTATCAAGAGAGTGAATACAAAAGATTTTGTAACTCTTGCAACAATTACCATATTAATTGCACTATTCGGACAGTTTCGTCGTAATGAATAATTAGATCTTTTAGCAGATTATTCGGACAGTTTCGTTGTGTTGATCTAATGATTCAGTCAAAGGAATTAGACTTTAAATGGTATATATAAACTTTGGCGATATATATATATATATATATATATTAACATAAATTTGTTCTAATTGTTTTATCTTAGTGATTGGACCCTCTATCTAACATACTAATTTGCTTACTTGCAAAATTATTATATAGCCATTTGTTTATTACTAATTTGGTTAGAATGAAACTAATTCTTTACCCTGGATCTCAATTATCAGAGAAAAAGAAGGCAGCATTTCCCAAGTAATTGTTATTGCTTTTCCTCTTTTGCTTCACTTCTTCTGTGCTCGGCCCTTTTCTGTTAAAGTTGAAGTTTCCGATTGAAGAACTAAGAATCAATTAGACGTCAAGGTATATTATAATTTCCATCTGAGTCAAGATTAAATACAGCTTTTCAATATTCAAAGTGATTTGTTTAGTTAAATCTTAATTGCATAATTTCACAGTATTGTTAAGTAGTTTTATGTTGAAGTAGTAGATGATCCTTTAAAAACTCATTAGTTCTATATATATGAATATATTCATTAGTGTATAAAAAAAAAAAATTTTTTTTTGCCTCAACTTTAGTGCTCGGGGAATTGCATAAAAAACAAAACTCAGTTAAAAATGTCCTTACATATATTTATTAAAATTTAGAATAAAATATTCAAAAAATCAATACAAATTCATGCAAAAACAGATTTTTAAGGTTGTTTTACTAATGATAATCATTTCAGTTCAAATTAACATTTTATCATTTAAACTAGTGTCGCATTAACTTTAAGTGGACGAAATATAATAGAACGAGTATTTTTGCAATAATTTAAAGTTTGAGAGGTGTAAGTATCAATTTTCAAAGTTTAGGGGTAAAGTTATAAAATTACTAAAGTTTAAGGGGTAAAAATAAAGTTTTTACAAGTCTTACATGGCTAAAATATGACACAAGGGGTGTTTTTGTTAAAAATTTAACGTTCAAGGGGTATTATTACTAATATTTCAAAATTTGGAGTAAAGTTACAAGCTACTAAAGTTGAGAGGACAAAAATAAAGTTTATCTTAGAAGATTTTTGTACAAAAAACTTCAATTGTCCATGAGTTAGCGTTGTCATTATTTTCTATAAGCTTGTGTTATAGGGTCCTCAATTTATTTGTTTCTTTAGTAATTACACAATAAATATTCATCTTTGTGTGTGAGTGTTTGTTTGTCTTCTTATATTACTTCATCAAGGCAAAAGTCAAATATAATCTTCAAATTCTCACTGTGCCAGGTGCTAGTCAATAATGGAGCTTGCTGCGCCGGTATATCAACTTTTACAGTGGATATCAGCACCTATTTGCAGATGCTGGAAGTATCACTGTGGCCTTATGGAAAATGTAGAGACTCTCAAACAAAGAATGGAAAAGCTAAACCGCCGAAAGGAAGACATAGATTCAAGGCTACGCACCGAGATTGTGGAAGGAGAAACAAAGGCGAAGACTGAAGTTCAATCTTGGCTACAAAGTGTGGAAAAGATTGATGATGAAATCAACACGATTAACCAACAAGTTGACGCGGTGAAATGCTTCTCCCGTGCTGGAATTGGAAAGAATGTTGTTCAGAAGATAGAGGAGGTAGAGGAACTCTATAGGAGTGGTGAATTTACTGATGGTTTGATCTTACGACTTCCGCGACAAATTGGAGAGATGCAGCCAACAAAAACCTTGGGTGGAGAAACAACATTTACAAGAAAAATGGAAGAAATATGGGCATTGTTGATGGACGATGAAGTTAGAAAGATCGGAGTCTATGGGATGGGTGGAATGGGTAAAACCACTCTCATGAAACATACAAAAAATCGCCTTCTAGAAAAGAAAGAGAAGTTTGATGGCACAATCTGGGTTACTGCATCAAAAGCTTCCAGCATTATCAAAATACAAGAAGCTATTGCACGCCAGATCGAATTTTTTGATATTTCAATGTACGACAATGAAATAGAAAGGGCCAGCAAGTTGTATGCAGAATTGAGTAAAAAAAAGAGGTGTGTGCTCATCCTTGATGATTTATGGGATGCTTATCGTCTTGATGAAGTAGGAATCCCCGAGCCTAGTCCTCAAAATGGAAGCAAGTTGGTATTGACGACAAGAGATCTTCGCGTATGCCACAGAATGAGTTGCAAAGCGATCCGAATGAAGCTTCTGTCAGAAATGGAGTCATTGAAATTGTTCTTGGATACAGTAGGTCGTGATGTTCTATCCATCCAAAACATGGAAAAAATATTGAATTCGTTTGTCAAAGAATGTGCCGGTTTGCCACTTGCAATTGTTACAATAGCAGGAAGCTTAAAAGGTATTGTTGATTACAATGACTGGAAGACAGCGCTA
>JAFMPE010108473.1:409-13219 GCA_024759925.1 Ficus religiosa | reverse complement strand
TGCTTTGGATAATTATCGTTAAATCACCGAAACTTGCCACCTCCTCAGATTAGAGACGTTGAGTCCGTCCATAGCGACTACTAAATGCCTCATTAACTTGGAAGCTCCGTGACTTGCATTGGAGCTGGCTCTTTAAGGCTCGTCGAGTACCAGGTTACTTCAAGAGGTAGAAAGGGCTCGTCAAGGAGGATAAGGCTTGATGAGGCCAAGACGGTTTGATGAGGCAAAGACGGCTCGACGAGGTTGAAGTAGATATGACTCGACGAGATCGATGTGGATACAGCTCGACGAGGCAGATGTGGCTTGGTGAGGTCGAGGTGGAGACAGCTCGATGAGATCAAAACGGAAACGGCTTGGCGAGGTGAAGGCAGGGTTCGATGAGGTGGATATGTGTTGGGAAAACACCCTTATATCCAAAGTGCATTAGAAAAATAAACTCAAACAGAAATAAAGAGAAGACAATGAATTTACGAAGTTCGGCAAAATTGCCTACGTCTACAGGAGAGAGAGAATAAATTCACTAATACTTTTACAATTGCACACTCATCAAACTCTCTCAGCCTCTCTCTATTCAAAACCCCCTATACCATATGTCTATCTCTCTTATCACTTTCTCTCAAAAGGCTGCACATACATTATCTATTTTTCTAACCACATACACACTTAAACACAATAGACCTTTATTTATAAGCTCTCAATGGGACGCAATAATATCAACTTTCCCAAACTCATAAAACAGAAACTTACCAAAAACTAATTTGAGTCACATACCTAACAATCTCCACCTCGACTCAAATTCTCTCACCCCACATGCACACTTAATAAGAATAAATATGTGTCGAGTTCAAACTCTCATCGAACTTGACATGAGCAACTGATTTCTTCTTCCTCCAAGCTTTGTCTTCCGTTATCACCTTCACCTTGTTGCACTCTTTCACTCTTGCAACTTCTTTCACAACCGACGAAGACCTTTCTTGATGTGGCTCGACCTTCATAGCTTCACTTATAATCGTCTTCCCTATCAGGTTGTATAAATTCTGCACTTTTTCACCCTTCATGGCAACCAAAACACCTTTCCTAACTTCCATAAAACCACTATTAGCGGAATACTCACAACCCAATATGTCCAAAGCCCCCAAAGAAATTAAACTTCTCTTGAGTCAATGAACAGGCCTAGCATTCATTAATGTCTTCACAACTCCATCAAACATCTTCACCTTCACAATACCTATTCCAATGGCTTTAGCACTCGAATCATTGGTCATCGGAAGAGTATCAACTTCATAGGGCTTGTAGGAATCAAACCACTCCTTATGTGGACACATATGGAACGAATATACCAAATCCAAAATCCAAGAGTCATAATTACCTCCTTCAGTCATAACAGAATAAACATCATATTCACTATCATACCTGTCACCAACAACGTTTGCAGATTTTGTCTCTTGAGCCTTCTGCTTCCTCTTTTTCTTTAAGATGCCTTGTTAATTCTTCATAGTTTCTCCTAATGTGCCCCTTCTCATGGCAGTAAAAGCACTCAACATCCTTCGAAGAATGTGATTGGGAACGGTCATCTCTCCTTTCATAAAATCTCCCATGTGTCTTACTCTTACCCATACTCGAATCTGACTTTACCACCAAAACTTGTTCAGCATGAGACGAACTACTAAGTTGTTTCATGTTTGCAGTCTCCAACACAGCAGTCGACACTTCATCCGTAGTCAACAAGTTTGTCCAACCAACAGCGTAGTCACAAAAGTCTCATGCGATTTAGGCAGGGAGGCCAACAGAATTAGCGTTTTATCTTCCTCATCAATCTTGACCTCTACACTTAATAACTGAGTCATACACTTATTGAAATTATTAATATGATCCCTATTATACTATCTTTACTTATCTTCAACTTATACAACTACTTCTTCAAATATAATTTATTTGTTAAGGATTTCAACATATAAACTTTTTCTAAATTTTCCCATAGCTTAGAAGGAGATTTTTCATTCATAACACTATATTTCAATTCAGAAGCCAAACTCAATCGAATAGTGCTTACTGCTCTTGCTTCTAGTTTTTCCCAATCTTCATCACTTATCTTTTCCGACTCCTTCCCTTGCAATGCTTTCAGAAGTCCCTAGTGTACCAGAACATCTTTCACCGTACTCTGCTAGATGTTGAAATTACTCTTTTCATCAAAATGCCCGATTTGATCAAACCTTACTCCAGATAACATCTTGAATTTTTTTTTTCTTTAGATCTTCAATCTGTCCCTCACACCACTTTTTGGGGAAAATACCTCTATTCCCAAAGTGCAGCTAAAAATAAACTCAAACAGAAATAAAGAGAAGACAGGAAATTTACGTAGTTTGGCAAAATTGCCTATTCTATGAGAGAGTGAGAATAAATTCACTAATACTTTCACAATTACATACTCATCAAACTCTCTCAACCTCTTTCTACCCAAAACCTCTTGCACCATTTGCCTATCTCTCTTCTCACTTTCTCTCAAAATGAGACACACGTACTCCTTATTTTTCTGAATACACACACCTAAATTCAATAGACCGCTATTTATAAGCTCTCAATGGGACGTAATTATATTAATTTTTCCAAACTCATAAAACAAAAACTTATCCGAAACTAATTTGAGTCAAATACCTAACAATATATCTCGCCATGGAGGATATGACTCCGTGAGGTGTGGATGGCCAGTCTTCGATAAATAGTTGGATGGAAACATATGTCATCTTGGAGAGTTAGAGCTCACCTTTCCTTGAAAATAGTGAGGAGTTTGCTATACACTACTTGATTCCAAATAGATGTAATCATTTTACTCTTTCTATTAACCCTTTTGTTTTGTTTTGTTTTTTGTTTTTTGTTTTTTGTTTTTTTTTGAGTCTATAAGAATACATCATCTTTTTCTTCTTCTTGTTGGTAAATGCTGATTATTTCATGTAAACAATTTCTTTTTGCTCAGAAAATTTTGGTAAATTTTGTTTATCTATATGGGTCTTCTTTTATATTTGTTTTTCCTACTGTGTTTTATTCTTACTTTTTTTTTTCCCGGTCGAATTTCCAATTAGGTTCATTTCCTCTGCTTGATATTTAGCTTTCGTTCAAATCATTGGTTGGGGTTGAAATTTTTAAATTAGAATTGGTTGATTTTTCAAAAACTAATTATAATTTTTGTTGATTAAAAAAAAAGATAAAAATGTAATAAAAAAAATAAAGTTTAATTAGAGTTGAACCTATAAATCAAATAAAGAATTAGAATTTGCATTTTAATTTGTTGATATGTAATACTGGTCATCTCAAAATTGCATTGTATTAACATATATATGCACACACACGCATAGTCTCACTGCTCTCTTTCTCTCTCTCTCCAATATTAGTCTATGTTTGGTGAATGAGTTTAACTCAAACTCAATTCAAATTTTTCATCTCAATTTTTATCATTTTTTGAACAGTCAACAAAATTTATAATTACTTTTTAAAAATTCAACTCAACTCAAACTTAAAAATTTCATCTCATCTTAAACTCAACTCAAACACCAAAAAAGTTAAATTGTTTGCACTTCTCTAAGGGGACATACGGCCAAAAAGCACTGTACAAAAGGAAAAGCTTGTGATTGAAAGTTGAAAAATTATCAGAGTAGTTTCTCTCTCTCTCTTTTTCCTCTCTTTGTTTTTGTCGTATGCTAGGCTATAGCAACTACATTTAAAACCTTAACCCTAGACATATATACATATATACTCCATAAACATATACGTGTATAGATGTGTGTGTGTATTTCATCTGCTCACCGTGAACCTTCCTTCACCATTCTCTCTCTCTCTCTCTATACAACTTTTATCATTCAACGATGTTTCCTGCAGAAGAAGGAGGAGGTGAGTTTGTGCATATTTTTAGCACAAGAATGGAATTAATTTGTCTTCATCAAGAAGGAGGAGGTTGAGTTTAAGCTTCGTTAACGGATTTAGTTTTTTTTTTTTTTTCCTTCGTTTAGGGATGATAAAACCTTTTTTGCAGTTGTTAATACATATTGTTTAATTGGGGTTATCATAAAAGTGGAATTCTCATGCTTGTTAATATATATTACAAATTTTAAGGTATATATGTTTGGAGGAAGGAGAAAAAAATAGAAAATAAGGAATGGTACTTCTCATCTTAACTTTTTATTTTTTTATTTTTTTTATTATTAAATATATTACATTTCTTAATCTAGTCTCAAACCAGTCTTACGTTTCTAATAATTTGTTCTTAATTTCTAGGTGTGTCTTGTTTCAAGATTGTCCAAAAATCTCATATACCGGGGGGGGAGGGGGGGGGGGGGGGGAAGAGGAACGAAATATATCATTTTTATAAATTAAATCCTGATTTCTTACATATATATATATATACATACTATAACCTTGCTTTTCAGAAAATTGTCTTTCCTTCTCCTCTGAAGAGGCATCATGCCAAGATCACAAGTTTGTTTTTGTTTTTTGTCTTTGTTTGTTTGTTTGTTTTTGGGGGTTTTTTTTTTTTTTTTTTTTTTTAATGAACAAGATCACAAGTTGAACTGATTTTTAATTTTTATGTTTTTTTTACTATATTTTATTTTCTCGTTTGCATGCTTGTAATTAGAGTATTACTGAGTCTGCAAAGTGTGGTAAAAAAATAAATAAATATGAAAACCCAATTTACTTTTTTTATTATTTTATTTTAAACCCAATTCACTTGTGGTGAAAATTATCAGCATTTCCATTTAGATATATACTTTTTTTTTGGTGTAATTAACTTGATTTTTTAAATAACGTAATATAACTTGATTTTTTAAATAACGTAATAAAATATTATAATTAAATATATTTTTGTAATTGATATATCATAATATGATTATGGGACCTGAAGGAACATGAATGAAATGATATAGAAAAGTTAAATCCGTAAAATTTCTACAAGAGATTTGAAATCTAATAAAAATACAAAATGGGCTCAAAATGAGCCGACAATAGTGGGGCCCAAACATTTCTTCTTCATGTAACTGCCAATAATAATAAAATAATAAAGAGAGAATGTGTAACGAACTTTGTACAGCTGTAAGCCACGTCAGCAAGTGCTCTCTCTCTCTCTGTGCGTAGATAATAAGTATTCGAAAAGGCATTCAATGTTTTCACTTTCTTTCTTTCTTTCTTTCTTTTTTAATTTCTGTTTGTTTCCCGGGAAAAAAAATGCAAATAGCATTTTTAACTTTTTCTTGCGCCTCAAGTAATCGTCCGCATCTTCCGAATTGTCCTTCACCAGCTCTTTGAACGACTAAATCTTCAGAGCGCGACGAATTTTGCAAAAAATCTGCTCGTACGTCTTCTCCATTTCACATCTACCGATTACATATATACATATATATATATATATATGCATATAAATATAAAACCAATGCTGCTATACATATAAATTCGTGAGTATACATGTATATACACAAACATTGAACATCGGAAATGTGCTTAACACACTATTATTATACACACACACACATATATATATATATTTCCTCGATTCTTTGAATTTCAAATTGCTCTCGGTTTTGTGTTTCAGAGAAGGCCTCAAATATCAGACTGTTACCTCAATTAATTGCTAATATACTCACAAGAATCAATTTCTATGGAGTACAAGTTGGATCCGCATTTGGTGAAATTCACGGACATAAATTGAGGTAAGTCAGTCTTTTATTTATGTATTAATTTTTTTTCTTTGCGCTTATTTGTTTTTTGTTCTTACTTTCCAAAGTTGATTCATGATCCACAGTACATGATATTTATTTTCTTAATTTATTCAAATAATTTTGGTTAACTTTTTTAATCTTGATTTTGGTCTTAATTAGTTTTGAATCGATCAACAACAGCATCATTATCATCATATATGTGTGTGTGTAACAAGCACCACTTGTTTGCTAAATTGTATGTGTAATAATGCTGCAATTAGCCAGAACCGCGAAAAAATTTTCCAAGGATTGTTTTGGACCTGTGCCTGTAAAATAGTGTTTTATGGGCTCCAGAAAAGCTAATCCTTACTTCATAGATTTACATGAAAATCAGGGGATGCAGGATTTAAGTTAATTGATCATAGGTCTAAACAGACTAAGTTTAATGTATGTAAGATGCGAGCAAGCCTTCATCTTAGGCTCCGTTTGATTGGGGGTATGGACAACAGAAACAATATGAAAAGAGTTAGAGTGATCGGGAATATGAAAAATGAAGAGAGTTATGGTAATTTGTTTGATACGATGGAGGGAGAATTGAAAGAATGGATAATAGTTATTGGTTTAATTAATCAATTGTCTTTTTTACATTTTGTTAAATAATTTTTTCAAAGGTAAAACAGATTTTTTAATTCAAAGTTGATGGAGTTTTTGAATCATTCGATCAGTGAAACGATAAAATAATGATTCCAAAAAGAGAGGCCTCTTGTTCCATCTCTTGTTTCCTTCTAATCTTCCCTCCAAGTCTCCAACCAAATTATGGATCTGTCGTCTCTCTCTAACTCTTCTGCTCCACTCCTCTCTCTCCCGTATCTCTCTTTCTAACCAAACACACTCTTAAGATGTTGCAACCAATTTTTCGGTACATAACCTTGTTTATCATGAAGGCTTCTGTTTGAATTTGGAGCATTCAGTTATCAAAATCACGTCTTCCAATTGTGAGGGAAAAGACCAAAGAGTGTTTTTACAAGATTCCGCTTTGCAAGTTTTGGTGACCCTAATGAATTTGAAGTTGATTCTCTGAAGTAGTAGCAAATTTTTGACATTAAATTTAAAGTTAAAGTATACTCGTCTCTTTCTGTGATAGATTTTATTAGAAATTTTACATGGCCTGTGTTAGAGCTTAGTTCACCCAAGAAATGTACTTTCACGAAATAAAATTTTCACAAAGCGGATGATCATTTATTATATATATACGTACATAAATATATATACGACGTCAGAAAATTTTGTTTGTTGGCTAACAACTAAAATAAAAACTTAAGACTATAATTAAATCAAAATTTTAATATTTAGCGGGGCTATGACTAGTTTTTTTTTTTAATATAAAGATTTATCATTCACGTAACGTATATAGTTTTTTTTTTTTTTTAATTTTTGGGAAAAAATAAGTCGAGTGGGGCTAGTAGACCTTTATTGACTTTGCACGTGTATGTGTGTGTGTGAAATTACATTGATAGCATAGTCATCAAGCCAATTTTCTTCAAGGAAAAGTGTAATATTTCCAAGGGTGAAACTTGGTAAAACTATTATTTATTTAAAAAAAAAAAAAACTTGGTAAAACCATTGTTTATCAAAAAATACTTGGTAAAACTATTTTGCTTGAGTTCAAAGACAATTTATTAGTCATGTCATGATCATGCATTCTATTGGTCTAGCTTAGATTAAACACAAATCAATATCATTGTCTATATTCATGTTAACAAGTGTCTCGTAAATTTCGTGAGGAACTCTGTATAATTTTGCCCTTTTATAAATTTCCATTTGTACCAGACAGCTGTTTTCGTTTTCTTTAATACCACTTTCGCCTTTTTTTTTCCCCCCCTTTTAAAAATGAGGAATAATGTCAGTTTTAGACCCTTCCTTTTAAAAAAAAAAAAAAAAGACAAACAAAAATTATTGCTTTTAAGACTTTTATTTATATTGAGTGAGTCCAAATTAAAAATTTATGGGGTTCAACTATGTCTTTTTTTTTTTTTTTAACGAATTCCCATTTATTATGACGATTTTATGAAACCCAAATCTAGCCTTTATGTTCATATTAACACAATAATATTTAAAAAAAAAAAAGACAAAGACAAAGAAAAAGAAGTAAATATCATTTTTTAGAAAATAACACAAATAAATAGTAGGTTTTTAAAATATTTAGAGTATATAGAGGTAATTAACAAATCTAAGATGTAGATAATTTATCTACATCTTATAGATATGTTATTTGCCTAGTAAATTTGTCATTTACCTAATAAATATATTATTTATCTAGTAAAATTTTCAGTTATCTAGTATATTTACTATTTATTTTAAATATTTTAAAATCTTATTATTTTCTTTACTTATTTTTGTAAAAATGCTATTATTTTTATTTCATGAAAAAAAAAAATCGCTCGGATTGAAAGGGGACAAATAAACCTGGGAATTTGTTGTCATTTTCATTTTCCTATAAAGCATGAAAAAGAATGCACAAAAAGAGAGAGAGAGAGGGAAAAAAAAAAAAAAATATATATATATATATATATATAACTTTTCCAAATCCACAGAACGTCGAATGGGTTACATTTGGTAAATTGATCAAATGATTTTTTTTTTTTTTTTGGCAAAAGCTTGCGTGTTTGCATTTTCTATAATATATGTACGTATGAAAAAAAAAACTTTTTTTCTTTTTTAGGTTATTTACCTTTTTGTATCTCCTATTTTATTCTCATTCAAAAATATCATGAATACCCTCAAAATTGAACTTTGAAAATAATCTATGAAATTTAAACTAAGGGTATTTGGGACTTCTTAATATTCAAATAATGAGTTGACCAAAAAAACATATAGATTTAATGCATTAAATATAATAAACTGATACAAAAAATACATTATTTTAAAATATAAGGTATACTTTTTTAATAAAAACAAAACACATGATACAAAAGGTGAATAATCTAAATTTTAAGTTTTATTTTAAAGGTATTTTGGGTATGTTTAGGTCAAAATTAAGTGTTGACCTAGAAAATGTACATATTTGTATATTAGTTGAATCTAAACGTAGAAAATTGTAAAATATCAAAATACAAGTCATACTTTTTGAATAAAAATAAAATAAAATGTAAAAACAATGTAAATGGCCCTCCCTTCTTTTATTGGTAACTTATTAAAAAAACATTTTTTAAGTGTAAACATTGAAATAACTTTTTTTTTTTTGAAATAAACATTAAAATAACTTCTTACATTAGTATATATGCCTTATACCTCCACATGACCATTAATAAGTACTAGAAAAATATTAATAGTACCGATTCTAATTTTAATTTTTGAGTATAAATTTATAAGACATAATTTGTTAAATATTATTAGTAAGTTTATAACATTATTATATTAATTGATTGCATCTATCATTAATGAAAAAATGACATGTGAATTGATACTTAAAAGTCGGAATTAATTGTGTCCCTAACAATGCTCTAAATACAAATGCAGTTGTCTGTGTATTTGAAAATATTATTAGCCTTTGTTTGGAACAATAACTTCAATAGAGTTTTTACTACTTAACTTCAAAACTTTTTTTTTTTTTTTGATAAAGTAACTTCAAAACTCTTAAATCTACTTTTCACTTTCTTTCTCTTCCTTTTAAAAAAACTTAAATTCCAAATGTTCGTAACTTTCTTAATTATTTGAAGTCTTGAGATTTTTTTTTCAAATTGTTAAAAAAAAAAGGATAAAGAAATAAGATTCGTATTATATATTTTACTGAACATATTTCAAATTTAATATTTTTATACCATGGTTCATTTTTAATTCACAATTTCTCAAAACACATAGTTCTAATTAAGCTTTAAAACTATGCATGCATTTGGAATACGAGTTTGAGAGGTAATTTTTATGTTGAAAATTGATTTTTCAAAAACTAATTATAATTTTTGTTGATTTAAAAAAAAAAAAAAAGATAAAAACTAACATGAGAGAAGTGAGTTGACTCCTAGAACTACTGGTCTTAGAATTAAAAATAAATAAGCTTGCTCTTCTTCAATTGAATCAAAATAAAATTCCAATCCGAATTCAAATGCAAATTAATTGATAGTGTGTTCAAAAAATCTAAAGATTCCAAATTTATTATTGTGTACTAAAAAAAAAAGGAAAGAGGGAAGAAGAATAATCTTTTTTTATTAAACGTGTTTGTTCATTACTATAACTTTATCATATTATATCTTATTTTATCATACTAATTTCTACACTACTTTCCCAAGTTCATTTGCCAAGCAACTCTATTTAAAACATTCATGAAAACCAAATAAACCAACATGGTTCCATTATCATCCCAAACGACCTCTTGGCACACCACAATGCGTGTTAACTATTGCTGTTGATTACGGTCAGTAATGATAAGAACTACAGCTGAAGAGAGAGAGAGAGAAGACCCATACAATATTGTCATTTGAAAAGATAGAGACGTCCTTTTCAGCTTCAAATGCGCGTTAATTGGACACGTTACCTACATCTACAATGTCTACATTGTACAAACAAAAAACTCATGTTACTGTAACTGTCACATATACCAAAGGTATAACGTAGGATTTGCCCTGCAAGAAGAAAATCGGATAAAACCCTCTTTGGTCTTTTACCTTCACAAAGGACCAATATTTAAATTAAAAAAATTAAAATAAAAAGAAAAAAACCCCTCTGCTGAGGTCATTGCCACACGAATTTAAATCTAAGCTGTACTAAAAAAGTTTTCTTTTCTTATTCTCATTATTTTATTTTCTTTTTTCTCCAATTGATGAGGTACATATTCCTCGTATGTATCTTTCTCCTCGTTCTTGTTTTCTCTTCTTGTTATTAATTCATTCCCATTATTAGTGCTCTCTTCAAAGGTAATTGTTTTAAGTTTGGATTTTGATTAGTGTGAGTGTAGGTAGGTAAGGGTTAAGAATATATGAAATATGTCACTTGAATAAGAAATTTAGATTTCGTTTGGATTTTCAATTTAACTCTAATAAAACTATACTTTTTCATTTCAGTTTTTATCTTTTTTTGAAAAGTCAACAAAATTTATAACAAGTTTTTAAAAGTTAATCAACTCCAACTTAAAAATTTTATTTTCAACCAATGAATCAAATACAAGTTTAATTACGAATTGCTGTGTATTTTTTTTAAGTGATTATTGCTGTGTATTTTAGTCTATCAGTAATAGTGTTATTTTTAATTATTAAATTAATTTTTTAACAATCTTATATTTGAGTATATATATAAATTACAAGCGTGACATTTTAAATTATTTCAAAACGTAAAATAATGTTTAAAAAATTAATCCCATTATTAACTGTACTATTGTTTAACTTTTGATGAATAATTGTAATATCTATAAATTACAAATACCACAAAAGTTCCAAAATTTTTTTTTCTTTGTTATTTATCGTCAATCTTCCAAGTTCTTATATAAAAAAAAAAAAATCAAAAGCTTTGTAAAGCAAAATAAAAAAGAAAAGACCTATCCCAAACCAGAATGACTAGGTTGCATTTGTACTCAGAAGTCAAAGATATTGATTTGATTTGATTTGATTTTCTTTGAAAAGCGTTTGTCTGTATACCATATTATAAACAATATATTTACGTACCTAAATATTCTAGACATTTGTGGTGTTGTCAGCTATGTCATGATGCATGAGTAGAGGTTTATTATACGACTCTGATTGTTGATTATCATGTTGATTAAAATATCATATTAGAACTGTTATCTGATTGAACTAATTATTTTACTTAATTCTAAATTGTTATATAATATAATTAGATTGCACTAGTAAACTCTTATATTGCATATGTATGCATGTTGTTATTGATTGATGGTATCTTTACTGTGCAAATATACATATATATATATATATATATGTTTTTTGAAAAAGCCTATTCTACAGATAGATCAGTGAGGCAGTAAGATAAACCAATGCAAATTCATAAAAAAAAAAAGGGATAAACCAACGTATTTCTCCATTAAAAAAAAATGAAGATAAGAAGAAGATAAACCAAGGAATAACAGAGGATTACATCGACATTTTCATTAATGTTTTTAACGGAAATTTTCGTATTTTGCAAATATTATGTATATAAAAACAAGAATACATTATTTTAATGGTGTGCATTTTCATAATAATTTCTGCACATATTCATTTTTTTTGTTTTGAAATGTCAATTTCCTTAAAAGGTGTACTGTTAAATGTTAGAATATCTTCAACATTTCACGAATTTTTTATGAAAATATTGATAAAATATATAAAGCATCGGCACTTAATATTATTTAAATTCATTTTTTTAATATAGTAAAAAATCTTTTTTACTTAACTCACAATTTATCATACATGGAGAGGTAGTAGACAGAGATCGGGATATATATATATATATGAGATGTCTAAAATTATATAAGATAGTACTCAAGTTCTCAATATTATAGAAAATAAGTAGGTACTCGAAATGCCTTCAAACTTTCTAGAATCTCCTTTTGATATTGATATTTATTCATCATGTATGAAATTATGTATAAAAGGTACTTGTATTAAGTTGGTTTTTATATTTGACCTAATTTCTTATTGTATGCTTATCATTTACTATATTATGATTACTCTTTTTGTCATCCAAATTTTTGTTGCAATTAGTACTTTAATTAATAATTTTATCTAATTTATTTATTGTTAACCATTTTAAAGGTTTCTTCAGGGTACGTTTGGTATTCTGGTTGAGTTTGAAATAAAATGAAATTTTAATGTTGAAGTTAGTTGATTTTTTAAAAAATAGTTATAATTTTTATTTGTTTTTTCAAAAAAGGATAAAAAATTAACCGTAAAGTACAATTGAGTTCAAAATGAATACAAACACTAGACGTAGGCTTAAAGTTTCATTTAAATATCTAGTGTTTTACGATTAATTTTCATGTTTTACGTGAATTTTCACTGAAATCAGTATATCTGTATAATTTATGCATTGAACTTTTCGTCCAAAAGTATAATAATGATGAGTTTGATCTTTGAGTCAAAGGTAAGTTTTTCATTAAGAAAATCCAGAAAAAAATTTCCATAGAAAAAGAAAGAAAGAAAGA
>JAFMPE010108446.1:856-13675 GCA_024759925.1 Ficus religiosa | reverse complement strand
CGACAAGATGATATAGCTTTGCCATACCAAAGAAGAAACAAGAAGAACTCCATCACAGATATATTTATACAGAGTTATACGTGTGCGTATTATATGTATGTTTTAAATGTAGGGGTGTATACACATATATATGTTATATCAGTGCTTTTGTGTGGTCTTGTGTTATGTGTTTTTGATCAACTGAAACCCCAGCGACGTACTTTCCTCGCCAGTGTGCAAGCCACTGCTTTGGTCTTGGCGAGTTTCTCGCGGACCCTTCTATTTGTGCTCGGCAGCCTTGCTACCGATGCTGTTCGTGGGGTCGGAAACGAGGTCGGGGTTGTTGTATTCGGACCACAAGGTCTCGTGCCATACGCGGTTTCTTTCCATATTGGATTGAATATGTTCTACTCAACCAATTAGATTTTCCCGGGAAAATTTGAGAGATTTTCTTAAGAGAGAGAGATTTGGACTTGGTCTATGGCGTGTGAGAGAGCACGTTAATTATGATGCAGATAATAGGTTTCACTTCATGCAGTAGCGTTTTATAATAATTGGACCGGATATTTTAATAACATTTTTTCTTGTGTTGTTAAAAAGTACTAGAAATTGTTATATATGATTAACGGCGTTTCGATGCAAAAGAATATTTTTTAATTGTCTCTATGAAACATACGGATAACATTTTAATTAATTAATTTACATTTTTATGTACGTTACATGTCCAAATATAGAAATGCAACTATCAATAAATACAGCCAATTTATAATTGTTCTTGATAAATATAGCCAAGTTCAGAGAGATTTATAGATTTTTTTTTCTGAATATATTTTAAGATTTTTAAAATTTTCACTCCAAACAGTTATTATTATTATTATTTTTATAAACTACATGCACATCTTCAAAAACTCAATTTATTTCCAATCAAAATATTTCCAAAATTCCATCTTCAATCATACCCTCAAACGTCCCCTAAAGTAAAATAAAAAAGAAAGAAAGAAAAGAAAGAAACAAAGAAAAATGTAGTTAGAATCTCTGTGGCATGCTGTGACAATCCCTGAGAAAGGAGCCTCTAATACATACATAAACTTAACTTGTATCGTTTTAATTTCCAAAATTTTAGGTATTTTTTTTAAATTCTACTTACTATTTGTTAAACTCATTATCTATTAGATAACTATTCTTAGGGTATCAGAGAAAAAGCATAAGCAAAGTACCATGTACCATATATTACAAACCATTTCATTCTCTCTCTCTCTTAATTATTCTTAAGTTGTGGAATTTTTAAATGAAGTGTTATCCATACACCCTCTGCCTCCGCTGTCACATCATTTGCCTTGTCTATTCTTCGGTTCAGTTGTTCACGGGTTTCTTACCCATATTACGTTCAACATAAGTTTCTTAAATTTGCTTTTGCCTAACAAGTACAGATATACATCTCACAATGCATGAATAATTAGCATGACATTTTATGAAATTTTCAAGTCTTATGCTTTAAAACTTATTGGGCCCCTTGTGTACGTACGAGGTGCGCGAGATCAATGGGGAGTTGAGGGAGTGACCTTCCAACTGTACCCAAGGTCATACATAAATCGTTCATGAATTTTACTTCACCTGAGTGGAGGTTGGTATGACATTTATCTAACATTTTATGAAATTTTCAAGTCTTATGCTTTAAAACTTATTGGGCCCCTTGTGTACGTACCAGGTGCGTGCGATCAATGGGGAGTTGAGGGAGTGGCCTTCCAACTGTACCCAAGGTCATACATAAATCGTTCATGAATTTTACCCCATCTGAGTGGAGGTTGGTACGACACTTATATAACATTTCACTTTCATTAACCTCATGTAATTAGGTGAGTGATCATGCAAATATGACTTGTCACAATATCATAAAAAAATTGAATAACATAAACATTAAGCCATCACAATCATATTCAAGTAATTGACACATAAATTACCACATATGCACCCTAATACAACAAACATTCAAAGTTTTATGTTGTAGTTAAGATTTGTAATTATAGGAATTTGATAATCTGAGATTTTTTTGTTAGTCGGCCTTGCTCTAGTACACTGTCGACATCGTGTCCTGATTTGACCAACAACCGACAGTTAGAGTAATATTTTAAACTGACTATTTTTCTTATGAATATTTCTTTTGTTAGATAATTAACTTTCGTTAATTGCAATTTCAATTTCTTTCTCTTTTCTGTCTTTCTTAAATCTTGAATTGCTCGCACTACAAGAATTTGAACTTTCAGCGACCAGACATTCCGCGACAAAAAAAAAATTTGGTTCCTGAAGAGAGGTTTCGGCGACCAAATTTTGGTCCCCGAAAGTCTGAACTTTTCGCGACCAAATTTTGGTCACCGTAAAAGACATTTGGAGACCAAATTATTTTTTGGTCGCCAATGGTAGAGCGCAAAAAAAAAAAAAATTTAACTCGCGGAAGACAAACGGCGACCAAAAAAAAGTTTGGTGGCAGAAAAGGATCTTCGGGGACCAAAATTTGGTCCCCGTAAGTCACCTTCAGGGACCAAATATTTTTGGTCCCTGAAAATTGATTCTGAACATACCCAACGGCGACCAAAAAATATTTTGTGGCGGAAAATGATTTTCGGGGATTAAAATTTGGTCCCCGTAAGTCACCTTTAGGGACCAAATATTTTTGGTTCCTGAATTTGATTCTGAATATACCCAATGGTGACAAAAAATTATTTGGTGGCGAAAAAGGATTTTTGGGGACTAAAATTTGGTCTCCGTAAGTCACCTTCAGGGACTAAATATTTTTGGTCTCTGAAAATTGATTCTAAACATACCCAACGGTGACCAAAAAATTTTTGGTGGCGGAAAAGGATTTTCAAGGACCAAAATTTGGTCCCTAAGTCATCTTCAGGGACCAAATATTTTTGGTCCCTGAAAATTGATTCTTAACATACCCAACGGCGACCAAAAAATTTTTGGTGGCGGAAAAGGATTTTCGGGAACCAAAATTTGGTCCCCGTAAGTCACCTTTAGGAATCAAATATTTTTGGTCTCTGAAAATTGATTCTGAACATACCCAATGGCGACCAAAAAATTTTTGGTGGCGGAAAAGGATTTTAACACCCCCCCTCCCCGCCCCCTCCACACCCAATTCCCTAACTTTCCTCTCTCACTCTTTCATTCTCAGCTCTCACTCTCTCACTTTCCCCAATTCTCAGTCACGCCTACTCCACCCCTACCCATCCCATTCCCCGCCTCTCGAATTTCTTATTAAAAATCACAAAAAGAACGTAGATGCTAAGGAATTTTACTTCCTTCAGAAAATCTCACTCTTGATAACAGCTTTTCAGGTTTGCTTTGCTTTGTTTCCTTTTTTTTTTTTTTTTCCTTCCCTCATTAAACAAATGTAAATACTAATCGTGATTGAAGGTCAGTGGATACCTCTGATATATTCAGCAAAAAAAAAAAAAAAAAAAAACAAACGCTAGTTTTTTTGTTTTTTGTTTTTTGTTTTTTCTGTCGAAAATACAAGTACTAGTTGTTTCCTTCGATTAGTTACAAATGCTAGGGTTTTTTTTTTTCCAACAAAAAAAAAAAACAATTGTTTGTAATATATCACAATTTAAATCGGTCTATCTTACACTTTATGAGGTTATGTTAAGCCTCCTATGGCTGATTTAGATTTTATGTAGCATATATAGTTCACATTATGATTTCTTGAGGTTTTAGACTCATTATGATCATCTCGTGAACGAGATCATTAAAATCTTTTCTTAAACCCATTCACCGTTTGTAAATGATTTTTAAATCACATAAAATATAATTATTGATTTTGATTCATGGTAGTGTATTTTTTTTTTAAACCTTACTGTTTTGCACATAATTTGCTTTAAATTATCTATATCTTGCTTTCTACTTGAACAACACAGGAAAATCACTTTTTCAGTACAAAAACAGATCTGGAACAGTTTCATAAACCGTCCAATTTGGGTCTTCTGACAGTTTTTAAAAATTCCCGTTTTAACCCAAAATTTTGACAAACTTTCATTTTAACTCCTATTGGGCTTTCCTTTGTTTTTATTGCTACATTCCTTTGCCCATAAGTAATTTAAGACAAATGAAATAGTTTTCATTCTGAAACATCCAGTTTACAGGTCTTTTTTTTTTTTTTTGCCCAAAAACATAATTTTGACATTTAAGTCCCTCTAGCGTTTCTACTTCATTTTTGGTTCATTTGATATAAAAATTTGACATAACCTACATTTTATATAATGTCGTTATGAACTAGAAATTCATGGCTCAAATCTTGGCTTAAGTTGTTCGTTTTGTGCATTTTGGCCCAAAAAATGAAAATCCTTTCATTAAAGTCCCTTGTACCAATTTGGATTACATATTTTTGGGGTTTCTTTGAAAAAAAATAAAAAAACAATGGCAATTTACTGCCCTTAATTTATTGAAAAATTAAAATCACAACTTGTTTGTGTCCCTTTTTCTTTTAATTTCATTTTATCAACTTTTCCAAAAGTGCTCATCTAACACTTGTTCCACATCAAACTTACACTAATCATTTTCCTATCTTATGCCTCTTTTTGCAAGAATTTCAAAGTCTAAAATAAAAATAGACTTTTCATATTTATATACATACATCAAACTTTCTACACTAAAATCCATTCATGAGCAACAAACCAACAAAAGTTGTCAACTTCTTATTTATTACTAGTTTTTGGACGTGCGATGCACGTATTGAATTTTCATATTTTAGAATTTCCACACTAAAACTTTCATATTTTAGAATACGTGCGATGCACGTATTGAATTTTCATATTTTAGAATTTATTACTAGTTTTAATTTTTATTTTTAAGTCTAAAACAAAAATATACTTTTCATATTTATATACATACATCAAACTTTCCACACTAAAATCCATTCGTGAGCAACAAACCAACAAAAGCTATCAACTTTTTATTTACTACTAGTTTTTGGACGTGCAATCCACGTATTGAATTGTAACTGAAATTTTAATAACATAAAACATGGACAACAATTTGCAGAAAGAACAATTAGAATAAAAATTTTACTTAAGGATTAAAAAAACAAAAATAAGTACACATTGATAATAGTGTGAATCCGAATACGTTAAAAATAAGTTGCAAAAAATAGTTATAATCTCATCATATGTTAATTAGAAACTTGTTAAACTCAATTATGTATTTCCCACAAAAACCTTTCAGCATCATTTAATTTGTTTTATCATCAGAGTCGTTTGATTGAAATATAACTCTTTTCACTTTGCTCATAAATAATTATAACAGCATTTAACTTGTTTGATTCAGCATAGAGAGTCCAATGACATCTGAAATAATGTCATATTTTGTAGTCATTGGTATTGTAGTCATTTTCTTAGTATCATTGAGATTAAGAATGACCTCATTTCAATGGATAAGTGAATAATCTCATTATCTGTCAACTGTATAATAAAGCTAATCTGTCAACTGTATAATAAAGCTAATTTGTTGTGCATCAACCAAATCTTCTTTTTTCTAAAAAAGCTTTCTACACTCTTCCTCATTCCAGCCATTATCACAGTGTGAAAACAAGGGTGCGTACAGAAGAGGATCGTAACACTCAAAATTAATACTGGACTCGGTAACGATCTTGTTTTTATCTCTCAATCTTGTTGTATTTTTTTTCTCTTTCTTTCATTTTCTCCTCCATTTGAAAGGCCAAACTAATTTTCTCTAAACTACTCAATAAGAATAGGGTTGTAAAAACAATCATTGTAAAACATGCAAGATGCAAAACACCAGCATTACAGAACATACTAAATATTGGAGTAGAAGTTTCAAATCAATTAGTGTGAGATTTTATAAAAATAACATAGGTAAAACAACATCAATTATTCTGTAATCTAACTTAAGTATGCCTATAAATACAATCATACAATCATGGATATTGATGCTCATCTACATTAATTATATACGTATTGCATTCATTCATAATTGAATGTTGAAGATTGAAACAAAGTAGCTCAACATTGCCCAATTTTTGTTTTTGATGTTATCAAGGCTAATTTTGGTTCGGAGTTTTACGAATTTCTTTATTTCTATTTAAAAAATGGGAATTTCAATATCAAATCAATAGGAAAAAAAAAAAAAAAGAAAAACAGAGTCTCTAAGACAGTTTACCCATAAAAGAAAAATAAACAAAAAAAACCACCTTGAACTCAGACAACAAAACTATATGTATAAAACCCCCCCCCCCTCTCTCTCTCAACTTTTTCTCAACAATGCGAAATGAGTCTTTGCTCTCTAACTTTCTCTCTCAATAATGCAAAATGAGAGTGATGTGATTCATCAGTGACAGTGTAGTAAGTGGCAGCACATAATAGCTTTTTGGGACGATTATAGAAATTTTGAAAATAAAAAGAATAAAAAGACGCATCAAAGTGGTGCATTTTTTATGACCAAAAATAAATAGTAGATCAATCATGTACTCTTTTATATATTTAGGAAACTATGAACTTTATTTAAAAAGTTTGTTTCTTGCACCATGACCATTTCAATCACATGATATATCATTACTTTCATTATTATCGATTAAAAAAATTCATACCACAACATCAATTAATAATACAAATATGGAGAGATTTCATAACATGTACATATTCATGATTCCCAAATAGTCCATTAAACCATGTCTATCAAAGAAATAATTTATATATATTTTTTTCTTTTTAAATCACAAAATCAAACTTTTAAAAAGAACAAATTTGAATATCTTACCTAGCTTTCTTCAAATTTATATTTAACTTGGTTGCACCCCCTTGAAAATTCTTTGGTTCCTTGGTAGTGACTAAACAATAGAATTTCCATTTCTTAGAATAGAAATCTCATAGGACAACATTAAGAAAACATAAAATTTTACAAATTTGTTACCTTTTCTGACTTCTAGAATACTAAGATTTCTTGAGTAAAAACTTCCTAGAGAGCCAAACTTGACGATTTGGATGGAGAAAAACAAAATTATTTTTTTCTTTCTTCTTTGTCTCCTGACATTTCTCTCTTTGGGAAGAATCAAGAGAAAATTACTTTTCTCTCTCTCCTTGTGTTTAACTTATTTGGTGGACAAACAAACCTTTTTTTTTTTTTTTTTTTTTTTTTCACCGTTCCTCTAGTTTGCAATAGGATAAATTAAAGATTTTTTTTTAAACTATCCATTGCATCCGGTCTCTTTTTTCCATTTTTTTTTAATCCTCATCTACTTTAGTCATACTTATCTAAATATGGGCTATTAGATTAAAATCCATTTAATCTTAACCCTTGATCTTTGGAGATATTTTCTATTTTAGTCCTTATCCTATTCAGTAGTGATTTAAAGTATGTTATGATTCAACATGATAAATTTTACACTAAAATTTTTAACTGTTTAAATAACTATTGATATTAAAAAAAATTTAAACTGTAAAAAAAATTTTACTTAAAAAAAAACATAATCTAACTCATTTATTCAACCAACTTTTTTGGCAGTTCAACATCTAATATATGGACTATCATTCTTTTTTTTTTTTTTTTTTTCTTAATTAGTTTTACATTTCAGAATTAAATTCTGACTATTGTAAATTGATTCAGAAATACTTGTAAGTTCCACTTCTTTGCATGATAAAATAGTATAATGGACTTGGCATTCTCTATTGGGATTTTTATGATCAATCTATTTATGCTCTTGATGGAAATTTCACAAATTCCCAAATTCCTTGCATAGTGAAAAATAACTAGTGGCATGGGGACATATTGTATCATAAAATTACAAAAATTTACATTTTTATTACATAAAAATTATGGTTTAATTTATGTTAAATTCAAAAATTAATGCCGTGAATTTTCCGGTCTGCTCTCTGATCGGCAAATAACTCCATGACTTAGATTTTTCTACAAAAGTTTCACGCCTGGTTCTCTTGTTTAATTGTTGTATTCTGTAGCCAAAATCTAGCTTTTCTTTTTGCTTAAATGTAATAACGTTTTTTGTAGTCCAACGACATAATTTTTTGGGATCAATACCAGACTTATGATTTTCCATGTTGCTAGATAAAGCTTCAAGGAAACCGGTAGTACTAGCTGGCTGCAGATGAAAGAAGTGATTTCCTTTCACGTAAGACTCGTAATTTGGATCATGATATGGTAATCTGATAAGAACACAACATGAAGTTAGAGGGTCTGACTTTGTTATAAATGGGTTTAGATTTATTATAAACGGATTTGATTTAAAATAATCATGTACATGATTAGTAAACATGTCTGGTTTGGAGTTGAATTGCCTAAAATGGATTAACATGAATTGACATGATCAGTAAATAGGCCGTGTTTAGTTTCCACATATTTTTTTTTGGTAGGAAAAAAAAAAGATATGAAGGTTTCTAGGAATTGCAGCCCCATAGACAGGAACACTTTCCTATGTATGGCAGAGATAAGTCTTTTAAATGCCATTACCAAACCAAGTTTTAACAGCCGAAGCTAGAGCGGAGCCTAAAAACAATAGGAATCGAATCCTGATGGGCGAAGGAGCAATGCTTAACAAAGGCTTCCCATCCATTTACCATCCTATCCACCTCACATATTGTAGACTCTAAGTTTGGACTATTATATAAATACGTACAAATTCATCATTTAGTAATCAATAATCATGGTGCTTTTAGTTTGCCTGTCATTCATACGACCAACAATATGACAGAAAAAGGACAATCATTGATATATTAAATGAATAATTAATCTTTACTGAAATGAAATGTCATAGAAACTTGAAATGTATTTTGTTCTTTGCATACTAGTTCTAATAAAACACAATGCCAACAAACAACCGGTTGCATATATATAAATTCAAATGAAGCGCTCAAGGACAAATAGTATATACAACACTCCACAAATAGAAGACGTCCAAAAAGAAACACCAATAATCGAACACGTGTACGATTCTTTAATAAATACAAGATTTACAAAGCATTTAAAATATTCATTCATTATTTAAGATTAATTATTAAAAACAAAAGGTTAAGTGATTTACTTCTATGACATTAGAAGCACAAATCCGTGTCGTAAGTAGCTCGCATTATGAGCCATCGATTTAGACCTCATCAATGGTTGAGATCGAATTATACAAGTGACGTGGAGAGCCGTTGATTTCTACAAAATCCAACGTCCAAAAATCACCAAACTTGAAAATACATAGGCCTTGAAAAAAAAATTATATATGAAATCTCCATAGAGTAAACATGCCATATTAAGAAGAACGTTACTATACTGCTGAGTGCAAATATATATATATGTATATATATATATTAATACAAAAAAATGTCATTAAAAATAAATAAGTAATAAAAGGTATGTTATATCTGTTTTCTTTGCAATATCTCTTACAACCATATATATATACGAGCATTCCTTATAAACAATACAACTCGGGATCATCCTTACGTTCTGACTCACTGAGTATAATGGTTTAGAATTTTACTATAAGTACCCGAATCCTTTCAATCATTTCATATCTTCTCTTTCTCTTTGATATTTTTTTCTCCTCATATACACCCATTTTTCCCCATTCTTTCCTTTCCTAATTTTTCTTTTTCTCCGAGCCATGATGAGAAAGAAGCTGAAACTTGCCTACATCACCAACAACGCTACGAGAAAAGCCATGTACAAGAAAAGAAAGAAGGAACTGATCAAGATGATGAGTGAGCTGAGAACCCTCTGCAATGTTGACGCTTGTGCAATAATCTACAGCCCTGATGATGCTCAAACGGAGGTTTACCCTTCGCCGTTGGAAGCCATGAGAGTCTTGGCCAAGTTCAAAAATATGACAGAGAAAAAGCAGATCAAGAAGATAACGGATCAGGAGAGCTTTCTCTGGCAACGCATCGCCAAGGTGAAAGAGGAACTGGAGAAACAAAGGAATGAGAATAGGGAGAAGATCACACAGCTCGTCTTCACGTACCTGACGGCACCGAATATCATGCAGGATCTGAGTCTTTCGAACCTGAAGGATCTCAGCTTGTTGATCACTCATTACCTGAAAGATATCGATCAGCGGTTGAATAAGATCAGTGTTGGGCCGGGACAAGAGGAGGATTGCAAGCCGCCAATAGTAACAGGAGGACACAAGGTTTAGTGATCGTGAGGAAGGTCATACTGCCCTTTAAGGAGAATGGTCATTTTGGTCCTATTTGGTTTTTTCAACTGAAAAAAAGGTGCGGCTTTGTTTTTCTGATTTTGTTTATGTTTATGTGTTTCTTATTCTAGTTTATGTTATAGTTATTTTTTGATATTATCTATGTCTGTTTGTTTGCTTTTTATTTTTTATTTTTTTATGTTTTAGCATGTTAGTGTGGACACCTCTTGTTGTGGTGATATATTTAGTCGCAAATTCAAAAATAAGAGAGGTTTTCTTTTAATAAGAATAAAAATAATAATATAATAATAAAATGTTTGCTATGTTTCCCAACTAGACAATGTTTATTGGCCGGATTCTGTTCCTTTACTTATTGAACCTTTTATTAAAGCTGACTGCTTGGCGGTGTAATAAAATCTCACGTTCGCTTCAAAAGAAAAAGAAAAAAAATTAGTGTAAGAATGGTGGAACTTTTGATTAACAAAAAAAGAGAAAGTGGGGGACTGCTATAAAATATTGACTTGTATAGCTGACTACGAAGTTATATTTATACATTGCATATATTTATCATTTTCTTTCCAATATGGTGCAATAATTGTGTAGAAGTGTAACCTTGTTGATGCACTAATAATAATGTTGAGAAGACGAGTATTTAGATAATCAGCTAAGAACGAAGAGAAAGGGAGATTTCAAACTAATGGAAGTGGTGACGAAATGCATCACATTTCAGCCCCCAGAAGTATCCGTTGAGCTAAGCCGTGGCATAAGATAAATATGGGAAATTAGAAAACTATATACACTCATACTAATATGAATGACTTAATTTTTCTTACCTTTAATTTGTAGATAACATGCAAAAAAACTGCACTTTTTTTTGGGGGGGTTAATTTGTGGGGAGATAAGATAACCATGTGATAAGATGAATGCTTTCTTATTTTAAAAAAAAAAAAAAAAACACTAAGCGATAATCAAAAAGTTCGAGTGTGAAGAGTACATTATAAGATTTGAAACAAAAATATGTGTTTTGGATAAAATAGTTAAATAATAAATTACAAGATTTCAAAAAAAAAATTTTTTTAGTAAAAACAAGCACACAAGTATCAGAATAACGAATAATTACAGTAGCTATTCCCACTTCTAAAAGAGGTATTGCATCTTGGTTGAAATACTTAATTATTAAGTTTTCTTCAAAGGACAAATTTGAGGAAAAAGAAAAGTATGTGGTAGAGACTTAATTAAAAAAAAAAAGTACTTATTATGGTCACATTTGAAAAAAGAAAATTGTACGAAAAATATTTAAGTGGAAGGTAAATTTTGAAAAATATTTAATGATAAATTAAAAAAAAATACACGACAAATAAAGGAAGCAGAAAAAAACAAAGGACTAGAACATTTATTTTTCCGGATAGATTTGGCACGTTGGAAGACAAAGCTTTAAGGAAACCAATTAAATCTGGTTGTAGACAGGTCCCAAAGATTGCAGACTACAAATTTAGAGTACGGGGCAACTTTCCCCACCCTCCACTCTCAATCTTAACCCCTATACCTGCCCACATATCCATGTACTAGCCCACCATACCCGTCTCATTAGGAGTGGGTACCCGTGTCCATTGGATAAAAATATCATTCCTACATATATATTACTATATTTGAGATGTCATTAAAAACAAATAAATAATAACAATAAAAGATATGCTAAATTTATGAAATTTACAAGATCTCTTGTGACCATAAGCGTATTAGCATTCCTAAACAATCCAACTCGGGACCACTTTTCTGTTCTGACTCACCGAGTCTAATAGTTTTGAATTTTACTATAAATACCCTTAACTCCTTTAATCATTTCATATCTTTACTTAAATCTTCTCACACCCTTTTTTTTTTTTTTTTTTTTCTTTTTTTTCCTTTCATTTTCTTTTTATTTTTCTCCTAGCCATGATGAGAAAGAAGGCGAAACTCGCCTACATCACCAACAATGCGGCGAGAAAAGCCATGTACAAGAAGAGAAAGATGGGACTGATCAAGGAGGTGAGTGAGCTGAGAACCCTTTGTAATGTTGACGCTTGTGCGATAATTTACAGCCCTGATGACTCTCAAACGGAGGTTTACCCTTCACCGTTGGAAGCCGTGCGAGTCGTGGCCAAGTTCAAGAATATGACAGAGAAGAAGCACATCAAGAAGATGAGGGATCAGGAGAGCTTTCTCCGGCAGTGCATCGCCAAGGTGAACGACGAACTTGAGAATCGAAGGAAGAAGAACAGGGAGAAGGAGATAACAAAGCTTTTGTTGAAGGCTCTGGTGACACCGAATAGCCTGCAAGATCTGAGTCTCCAAGATCTGAATGATCTCAGCTCGTTGATCGATCTATATCTGAAGGACATCGACCAGAGGATGGAGAACCTCAGCCTCGGGCAGACACAAGAGGAGGATTTGCAAGCCGCCAACGGTGGCGGTGAAGGTTGAGGCGGCGACTACAGCGGAGTGTCCATCGGGATTTGATGATCAACCGGTGCAACGGCAATAATAGGACCCGGGATTTGATTATGAGGAGGAAGCTTGAAAATGACGTGACTTTATTTGGCAGTTTGTTTGTTTTTTGTTTTTTTTTTTCCCTTCTATTTGTGGGTCTGGAATGTTTTTAATTTATTTTAAAATCGTTTTTAGATATTAAGCAGGTTGTTTACTTTTGATGT
>JAFMPE010108414.1:330-13150 GCA_024759925.1 Ficus religiosa | reverse complement strand
ATTTAATATAGCAAAGGAAAATGTAAATTTTCAATTAAAAAAGAGAATATACAAAATGGTTGAAGCTTCTCTCTCTAGCTCTCTCTTTTTATTTTTATTTTTTTTTCCGGTTTAAAAAAAAAAGTCTCATCAAAACCCTCTAATGAGAAAATTCAATGGGAAAAATCTGGAAAAAAAAAAAGTATAATATCATTCAGGTGTAATGACTGAACGTGTAGTAAACCAATCTTAATTAAGACAATCATATATTTAATCGAAGAAACAAAAATACGAACTTTGCCAACTAAATGAATGGACACTTTTCTTCTTCCAATAACGAAATATTGTTTACGAAATTTCTTTTCTTTTGAAAAAAGGTGTCTTTCGAAATTTTTTTATCTAATTTTGTTGGAAAATGACTAATAAACACATTTGGGGGGTACCATTATAGGTTAGTCTGCCTGCCCTGTCCTTCCTTCGTTTAAGAAAGTAGGCTGGCAGGGTTTTATTTTTCTAGAATGTATCCTAATTTTTGGCAGGCCGTAGATCATGACCATAGCTATTCTCGCAGCACCAAATTCTAAGCGAGTGGTTCTTCGCGAAGAAGTTTAATCTTCATTTTATACAATTTGCTTGACAGTCATGCCTAAATATTATAGGTCCGTTTAGTAGAGTCATTTGAATGATGATATTTTAAATGAAAACATTTTAATAGAAACATTTGACTAGAAACATTTGAATTACTATTTAAAATGATGTTTAGATATTTATAATTCTCAAAAGAAACATTTGAATGTAACATTTAAATTTGCGTATGGATAAATATTAAAACAATTTCAACCAAACTTACAAAACCTTAATATGCATGTCAAAATTTGATAGGATATATACATATATATGGATGGAGTTTTTTTCCTCTTCTCTCTAAACACACTCAATGGGATTTAAAATGATACAATTTATGGCATTTTAAAACTTAAATAGAAGAGAGAGTAGATTTTTTTATTAAAAGAGGATACAAACATTACTGTTGTATTTATACTCAAATGAAGCCAAATTATTTAGAGGAGGGTAACAATTGATTTTTCATCTTAAATGCTTAAAACGGACCACATGACATAATTTGAATGACATTTTAAATTTTCTGTTTTCCAACGCTCATACTATTTGAGTGACCAATTCAAATAAAATAACAGAAATATTTTCAAATGGTTGACATAAATGAAAGCTATGTACTTCATCAAAGTTACGATCGAGCACTTTTCTGTCCGACAAATTATATAAAATAATGAATACTGAATTGGAGGATGTAAACAGAAGAAACAATTAATTGGAGAATGTAACTTGGGACAAATGGAGACTATTCCGGATCCAAATCCTAGTTTCCACTGGTAATTCTAAGTTGAACAATCAGTGGAAAAGAGATTTGAGTTTGGGTATAAATTACACTACATATACCCAAGTCAACAATTCCGGTGCCGGAGGTATATTGATTTGGTTATGTCTTTTTTAATTATGCAAAAAGAATTGGCCTAACTAGTTGGTATATTGGTAATGATGAGTGTTTTTGTACTTTGTTGTTTTACAATTAATTATTACATTTGCTTCTTGTTATTGGTTTGTATTCAATAATCATAGACATGGATAATTATGTGAAACTTTGCTATTGAATGGATATTACATAAGATAGGTGTTAGAATTAACATCTTAGTTCTATATTACCGAGAATAACAAAAATTGTTGAAGAAAAAAAAAAAAAAAGGTATGTAAATTTTTATACAGATTTGTTTCAATGTGAGATTACATACTCCTACTTCAATTGTTGTAATAATTCACTATGATGATCAAGAAATTAACAAAAGAAATCACATATGCACTCCTAAAACTCTTTATATTTTTCTCTAACCTCTCACATTAATCCTAATCGCGGCATCCCCCTGTTTAACTATAAAGAAAAACTAAAAATATTGAAAATAGACTCCATAACTTAACAATAGGTCACTTGTGAGAAAAATGTTAAACAAAAGCATATTTTCCCCACGATGTTTTTTCTTTAAAACCATCATGGAAAATCTTACAGTCCATGGCGGCTTTTTTAAAACAACTATTGTAAAAAGTTTCATGCCAGCTATAAAAAGATGCGGCACTCACCACATTACACTATTGTTGAATAACCCTCGTGATATATTATCACACCGCGATTGTGTAACGACCTGACTACGTAGGCCGTTATCCTTCTTATTTAAATTAAAATTTACTTTTAAATACTTAAATTTCTTGAAAATTTTTAGAATAATTTTTTTAAATACAACATAAATAGACTAATCAATATAGGTAAACTTTACGATGCATACACATTACTTGTTTAACAAATCATAAAGTCATACATAACTCTTATATTTAACCGAAGTCTTGAACTATCACATACGTAGCATAATAAAAATTATTTAAATATATATATATATATATTTATAGTTTAAAAGAGTTTGTAGAATAAGTCTGCGTAGTGGTATTCAATATCGCCATTCACTTGCCGCATTATCCACATGGTCCACCAAATTAAACTGCAGGTTTATTACTTACAGTATGAAATATACTAATGAGCTTATGCTCAGCAAGTATAAATTTAATCTCGCAAAAACATAATATGCATCGTATAACTTATGCATGAACCATTTATGATTCGTCGTAGGTTTGTTAATGCATGATCCAATTATTGTCGATTATGAGTCTCTTATCTTACATTATGAACTTATTACATTACTTAACATGTGGGCCTTTTGTGTACATACCGGATACGTGCAATCCACAGAAATTTAGGGTTTGCAAGGTCCTCAACAATTTTGGGAATCTTGAAATATACATAATCCTCCACGATCTATAGAAGGTTGGTAAGGCACTCTACTTGTCTTGAGGTAGCCTTAGTCTTGTTACTTAATTCTTGATGAGTATGCTTAAAATCATACTTCTACATTAAGTCTTTAACAAAGGCTAGTTCTAATACTAAGATTCTTAACTTGTATCTTATTAGTCATGATACATATGATACATAGATATGATATGACATAAAGATCAATGACATAAAATAACTTATGGCATGTTTAAAAAACATGGCCCTATTATAAAACATGGCAATGTCGTAAACAATGGCATAATAGTAAATTATGACATAGTTGAAATCATGATATTATTGTAAATGGGGTATTATTGTAAAACATGACATAATCTAAAAGTGTGTCATAATCATGAAATGTGACATATACATGATCATGGCAAATAAGTGAAAACATGACATATAAACAAACATGGCATATCATGTAAATCATGGCATACATGTAAGCATGTTATATTTGAAAATAATATTTATTATTTTTCATACTGTATATTAGGTTTGTACTTACCTTACTATTTTTCATTCCTGAGACTGCAGATAAAAGTTATTACCTAAGAAGAGTATTAATTTACATCCCATAAGGATGACATTTTATTTATATTCCTTAGTTAAAGTAATTCTAAGTTTAAATTTATTAAATAACTAGAACTTAAATTTCTTATGTAGGCTTTCATTTGAAAATTTAATTAATGCTTGTTAATTAAAATTTTCTCTCGATTACCTCCGTGTTCTCACTTAATGGTAATTTGATTTTCAAGTTGTGGTGTATTTTTAAATAATATAATAGTCTTAAAAATCACATTTAGGCTTACCGATTGGAATTAGGCCCAAAAGTCCAACTCCATTTTTTTTAATGGCCTTTTTCAAGGACTTATTAAAAATCATTTTTCCTGAGGCCCAGGTCCAAGACATGATTTTTAAGCTTGCAAAAAATTGTCAAATTCTCGTTTGATTTTTGGTGAGAACTTGAACTATTTTAGTTACCGATTTTGAAAACGGTTAATTTACTATAATTTAGCCACGTAGCCATAACCAAGAACAAATCACATTGTAGCAACCCATAAATCCATCAAATATGAGTTAGAGTTTTTACCTTAGTGTGGAGACTTGATTACCCTTTGAAATCACTAACAAAAAGCTACAACACAAAAACAATATTTTCTCTTAACACTTGGCTAAAAACCCGTGGGTAGGAGGAGTAAAATCACAAAGAAAAGTTGAGATTTTTACCTTAAAGGAACATTTTAGTCTTGATCCAAGCTTAAACTGTCTAGGAGGCTAACTTTTGTGAAAGATTAGAAAGGATTTTCTTACTTAGATAGGTGTTTGGGTGGTGAGAAAGTGAGGGAAAGTTGGAGAGAGATTTTTCTTGTGGTTAAAAAGACTAAAGGTTGAAGTTTGTAGTAAATGAGGTCTATTTATAGACCAAAGGTAATGGTGTTTGATTAGTCCACTAATCATGGTCTTGATATTTCTAGAAGACTTGATCAATCTTAACCTAACTTAAACATAATTCATATCATAGCCAAAGTTAAGATGTATGAATTAGATTGCCACTATTCACGATAAGTTTAGTTCAACTTTCTAGCTTCTTTGACAAGAGAATTTACGTATATGAAAAGGGAAACGTAGACAAAAGTTTGGTTTAATCCTATCCTTTTGTTCTTGCACTAATGAGTTTCTAGCCTTTTGATCAAAAATTCCTATTTTCCTTAGATTAATTAAATAGGAAACTTGCTCAACAAGTTCTTATATTGAAAAAGTTGATCAGTATAACTTTTGATTGCTATAAAACTTGTCCTCGAAGTTTTAATACTAAAAAAAATAAGCAGTATAATTCTCCATCAATATAGAAACTTGATCATCAAGTTTTCTAGAAACTTGGCCATCAAGTTTTCTAGAAACTTGGCCATCAAGTTTTGACTGATATAAAACTTGTCCTCTCAGTTTTGATACTGAATTAAAAAAATTAAGCAATATATTTCTCCATCAATCTAGAAACTTGGCCATCAAGTTTTAGTACCTTATTCTAGAAGACTGTATTCTCTTTATCTGTTCTAAACTTGATTGCTAATCCCTACTAGTTGCTCTGTTCAGATTTATGGGTTGCTGTGATTTGACATCATACTATGACTTATATCAATTAGCCACTTTTCCTTTTACTTTATTTTTTTTTAATTAAAGTTATGTGACCTTATATTATGTGACATAAAATTAATTTGTCACATCTTGAAGCATATTCTTATTATTACCATATCTTATACCATTTAATCACTCTATTTTATCTTTAATAAAATATTGTGACTTTATATTATGTGACATATTATTTAATTGTCACATCATGAAATATTGAAATATTTTCATTTCATAATCTTAGGTTATAAATATAACCTAAACATTAGTACATGAAGATTTTGATGAATGTTATAATCAATTCACTAAAATCTTTCACACAAAAACTCAGTTATTACAGATTGTTGATTGCTCGATGGTTTACAATCATCGTGGTAACTTTTTCACTATAAATTTCTACTAGTGTGAAAGAAATGCCTCAATGAAACCTCAATATATAATTGGATTGAAATATAAAAATAGTCGTGTTAATTATTAACAAATTAAAGTACATGTCTTGATTATGGGCCAGTATGGTATTGCTGTGCTGTGGACAATTTTTGCTATAGCTGTGCTGTGAGTCTAAAGTTACTATGACAAGAAGCAAGTAGGCATTTGGTAATTTTTTTTTTTTTCAAAGCTGCTACGAATACCAGAAGCAAAATTATAGGTGTTTGGTAAACTATAAATAAAGTTGTTGTGCATACATATAATAACTAAAAAGGACATATTATATTTTTGTCTAATAAATACTCTAGTATACAAATTTATTGTCTAACATTTTAAAATTTTACACCAAATTATAAAAAAATACAAAATTTATTTTATAACAAAAAAATGTCTTAAAAATTTCATTTATAGAAGACGATAAATACATCCATATAAAAATGAGTATAAATTATAATAGTTTTTTTTTTTGTATAAAAAAATACTACAGAATAAAGGTATAAGTTATAATTTACAATTTGAAATTAATTTCAAGAGGAAATGATTATATAAATTTGAAATAAATAGCTTTATATTCAGTATGTAGATATATAAAATGAGTATATTATAATTATTATTTATTGTTAAGGATATTTTAGTAAATTTATTAGATGGAAACAGAAGTAGCTATGTAGAAGCAACCCTTGATTTGTTTATCAAATTCTTGCATTGCAGTAGTTTTTAGAATCCTCTGAACAAAAGCAAGATTTACCAAACACCCTTAACCTGTTGTAGATTATTAATCCAAAATTACCCTTCAAAAGCAATGTCAAACGGTCCTATAATTCGAACCCAACAAGTTGAATTAATTCCTAGATTAAAAATTGTCTCAAAGTCTACGCTAAATAAACATGTGCATGTGCAGGAAACTGATCCTATTAAAGAGAAGTTTGTCGGTTTCGAAAACCAATTTTAAAAAAAATAGCGGAAGTATGATACAAATCAAATCGCACATATAAAACATTTTTCTTAAAAATTTTATCCGCCGATAATACTTATACTAATTTAATGAAAAATAAAGGAGGAAGTAGGTTTAAAGATTAACCGTTGTCCGATTAAGTCGAAATTCTTGAACTTCTTCAAGAACCTTCTTGAGAACTCTAAATCCTTCAGAAACACCAACAATTTTTTCTCAACATTCTCCAAGTCACGATGAACAGGAAACGAGTGGGCATTTCTAATTTTAGGTTTGATCACATACCTGAATTTTGATTCACTTTGCATTCTCAACTCATGAGACAAAGTGAAGGAAAAGTGAAGAAGAAACTTTCTGGAAAAAACAAAGGTTGTACTTTTTTCTCCGTCAAAAGGAATTATTATTCACCTTCTATTTTTTAGATACATCGTATGTACCCCTTTTTAATATTACAGATAAATAGCTGACAAACTTTTTATTTAAATTAAATTAATTGATTAATCCATTCCTCACATGGTGGAAAATGCACACACCCACTGCCTCCCTAGAGTGGGCGTGTTTGATAGATATGGGAGAAAGGAAACCTCTCTCCCATTATCCACTGATTAGTTTTTTTAATTAAAAAATATTTTATTTTGAACTATTCAAATAAAAACAACTGATCTTTTATTTTCTACATGTGTCGAAATTCAAAATTCCACATGTACTTTGTCTGTGGATACAATATGAACCACCCTATGGTGCACAATTATGGTGTGGTCCTTACCACACTGTATAATCTTTAATTTAAAATTACTTTAAATTTATTTTAAATAATCATATTATTTAAAATATAAATTAATCCAATTAATTTGTTGTGTGAATATTAATTTAGAATTCTCAATTCCAAATTAATAAATTTAACTCAACGTAAATAATGTTCACATGCATGATTCAATGGAATTGTTGAGAGGAACTATGTACATTATAATTTTAAACTCCAATAATTTTGACAATTAATTAACAGCTTAATTAAAATATCAAAATTATTAATTCCAAATTATTCTACTAAAAATTTGGAATTGCACTCTTAAAATTATAAAACTAATTATAATCAAAGGATTTGAATTGTCCATTGATATAGTCACTGCATATAAATCAATCCTCTATAAACGGTTCATAATTAAAGCTCGGTATTTTTCATTAACCTCTTTAATTATATATTTATCCTTAAGTACCATTGATTCTCTAATGAATAATATATTTATGATCTAATCAGAAATTGAGCGCTCATATTATTCAAGCCCCGAATCAATACTTATAGGAACCGTCCAGCTAACTTCTTTACGAAAGAATGGATTTCATATTGTATATTAATATTCCCGGTTATTTATTATATTATATTATATTTCCAATATACCAAGAAGTTAACACTATTCATTTGTGTCATTACTCGGTATGTCAAAAAATACAATACAATAAATAAGAGTATATTAATTACTCATAATTAAGATCGATTCATATATGACCATCATTGAATAATTTTGAATGCCTTTATGACAACGGAAATTATTAGAGATTCAAAATTAATCATGCTCAAGTCCTACATATACTATCAAATTATATAAAGCGCTTTTATTCCAATAATCTCATTATTAACAATTTGGATAAGATCATTTCATTTAGAATGTAATAAACTGCGCTAGTAATTTTAAATTAAAGATCCCAACTTTAATTTTTGATTACAGACAAATTTAGATTATTTTACTTTAAATATTATCCTCCTCTATATAACACTTATATGTAATATTTAAAGTCACATTTAAATAATCTAGGATTTTCAACATTTATAAAGCATCAAACATGCATGTAAAAATAATATTGAAAAAATTCCTCAACTTAATTAAGCAAAATAATACATCTTGTTTGTTTATGAGTACATATCCCAGCAAAGTTTAGGTGCCGTACTTTTGTCTCTAGCTAGCTATATTAATTAATAAATGAAATCACGAGCCAATTTCTGTCTACACGTAATTATGTTGGCAAGCATCAAAAATTTGATTACTCTTCTCTTTTCATTATCGTCCAAAACAACCTCAAGCGCTCAACTAGAATTGTTGATGAAATTGCCCAGGCATATTTATTTTATTTTTTATTTAAAATATATATATATATATATATGTATCGCCTTGAACTTAATCTTCGGCTGGTGTACGTACTTATAATATATATGTGATTGACTGGTGCAGGGTGGCCAGCAACAGTACCTGGAAATAGCTGATCAGGAGATTATCCTGACTTCGTCGTACCTCTTGCAAGCTGAAGGAGATCCTGTCCAAGGTCGCCGCGCTTATCGTCTACATTATTTTAAATGCAGTGCTAAATTAATTTGCCAATGCTGAAATTATTATATATATATATATATATATATATATACGTCATTCTCACACTTTTTGCTATGAATTAGACAACATTGGCATGTTGGCATTTGTAGTGCACATCTAACTGTATGTCTTCTTTGCAAGAGGGTATTTTTAGGTGATATATTTAATACTTAATAATTCAATTCAAATAAAATATCATGACTCCTAGTACTAAAATGAGGGAATTCAGATAGCAATAGGCACACACACACATATTTTTTTTTATTATTGATGATGAAATTTAATGACATTAAACTCATTGAATATTTTATGCAGATCATGTTGTGTGAGAAAGGAGGTGGGCCGGAAATTGCGCACGAAACAACAAAGTCGATATTTACCTTGTTGTCAACATATAAATTGAACGCAATGGCAGTGTTGACACCAGCAGCATTTGCATGGAATTTGGGGATTTTTGGCTTCTGGCTTGGAGTTACCAATCAGCAGCGCATAACTTGCCAAATCCTTGGCAACCCTTAAAAGTGTGCCCGCCTTTACCCGGCCATCTTCGCTGCTGCAGAAATGCTGGCGAACAACTGTTCAGTTTAAACCTATTAGTGAGCTTCTCATAAACATAATTAAACTCATAGAAACAATGCTCAAGGTGGAGGAGCTCGCAGCCACTTATGATCCAATTGGCCAATAAATATAAATATATGTATATATATATATATATAGAGAGAGAGAGGGAGAGAGCTTTGTGTGATGAGTAGTGGTCGAACCATTTATTGTTGTTCTTTTCTACTTATATTTAAAACAGAAATTAAATTAATGCAGTTTTATCCTCATCTAGTGACAAAAAATTATAACTTAATATAGGTCCTTGCACAACGATTGAAATCTGTTGATGATGCATTTAGCATAATTTATGTGACTATATGCTTCTTGCTAATTTCGTTCGCAGGGAGCCAAAGGATTTGACTCCGTGTGATATCAAAATCCATGAAATCCTGAAGGAACAGTCAACCCTTTCATAGTTGATTGTGGCATCATCACCATACCAAGGTTCTTATCTCTTGTAGGTAACAGGTCGGGGTTCCTTCCATTCGAATCTATTTATAGAAACAATCTTGGAGACCTCTTCGAATTCGGGGTTTGTCACATAGTTGGTGTGGTTCGTATCAGTGACTATTCCTTCAATAGTTCTTAGAAGGGAAGATAGCATTCTAGGAAAAATATGGAGTCTGAAGTACCAAACTGACTCTAAGCCATTGCATCGAGGTCAAGAAAATTGGACTAACTAATACTTGAAATTTGGGATTCAAATAATTTTCACTCACAAATTGAAATGATGTAATACTAAGCTTATAGATACAAAAGTGAAAAAAAAAATAATAAAAGGAATCCAAATAAAAGGAAAGCAATTACACCTAATTTACACCTAATAAACAACTTTATAATAGATCTAATTATTCTGTTCACATCTACATTAGGAAATAATCATTTATCTAATCTTTGTACGTGGCGTATGATTATCAAGCTAGAGTACTTTCAACATAATCCATTGCCATCTTTTTGACCTACTTGACCCGCTCTTCATCACCGAGAGACTTATCATACTCCATATACTTTTTGAACAAAAACTGTAAAATACAAACCATTAACGCCTTAAAATATTTTAAAAGCTAAAGATTATTACAATAAATTGGTCTAAATGGTCCCTAAATTATTTACAAGATGATGATTTGGTCCCTGTTTTTTTTTTTTTTTTTTTTTTTTAATTTTGGCCGAGATGACCCTGAAATCTTAAAATGTTGGCAATTATAGTTCTTTCTATCTAAATCCGTTAAATTTCTAACACATGTATCATGTGCGATGCATGTGATCTAAACTGGGAGGGTATTTTAGTAAACTAACAATATAATTTAAAAAATGTATAAAATAAAAAAATAATTAAAAAAATATAAAATAAAAAACCTAGAATTCCTCTCATCCCTTCCCTTCTCCTCCATCGGCAATCCTGCTATGCAAACCCTGAACTCAAATTTTTTTAATTTTGTCGTTCGCTTTTGGAATATTGCAATTTCAAATTCATTTATGTGTAAATCTTAGATTGTAAAAAAAGAAAAAAAAAACTAAATCTTGGATTTTATTTAAGTCTCGTTGAAATCCAGGGATAGAAAGTAGGGGAATTTTTTGAAGAGATTTCATGGGAAATTGCCATGCAACACCGAGCACTCTTTCACAGAACAATAGGAAACACAAGAAGAAACGTAATCTCTTTTTGGGGGATTATGGTTTCAGTAGCGAAAATGGAAGTGGGACCAATGGGAACAAGCTCTGGGTTTTGAAAGAACAGGGATCATGTATCTGTGCATATATGTATCAAGTTTCATAATCGAAGAAGAAAAAAGGAAAAAAGAAAAACATTAACGAAGAGCTTCGTGGTGGATTTGGCGTTCATGGCGAGTCATGCCGGGCAAGTTCGCCCTAGTCCTCCCTTGGCTGGTTCGCCCCATAATTGTACTTCCCCAAATCTCAACGCCAGCGCCGCCCCCCCTCCCCAACCACAGAATCTCCCCAGCCCCCCAAATCCTAACGCCATAACCGGTGACTCCCTCTCTCTCCCTTCCCCCTTTGCCAACTCCCTTTCTCCCCCCTCCCCTCCGCTGACTCCTGCTTATTTGGGTTTATTTTGGCGACCTAGAAAAATGATTTCTCTGGTTTGGGTGTTTTTGTTTTGGGGGGGGGGGGGGGGGGGAGGAAGAGATTGAGGATGAAGGAATATAAAATAGAAAATTAGAGAGTGTTTTGGTCTTTTTACTATAAAATTGTGACTTAAGTAAGACTCCGTTAGAAATTTAATGGATTTGGACGGAAATGACTATAATTGTCAACATTTTAAGAGTTTAGGGTTGTCTTGGCCAAAATTAAAATGTAACAACTTTAAAATTTATAATATTAATTCTCTTCCTAAATAGAAAATTAAATTTTAAATTTTACCATTAATAACATTTTTAAATTGGTGACGAGAAAATATAAATATGACGTTACTCTCAATTTCTATTTTAATTGGGATTTTGTGAAAATATTATATGTAAAAATTCATTATATACATATATATATATATAATGAATGAATAATCATAATTTTGTGAATTAAAGAAGTGAATTTTATGTAATGTCAAGATTTACCTACTAAATTAAATTTAGCAATCCTACTACAATCTGGAAAAAAAAAAAAAAAAAAAAGGTTTAGGGTAGTACTGGTGCAACACCCCCCCCCTTGGTGGGTAATTACCCACTGGGCAATGCACTAGAAGAGAAACAAAAAAAAATTAAGAAAATTTTTTTTCTTTTCAAAAAATAGGCTGAACAAGAGGGGGTTTTCAAAAATTCAAAATCCAACCCCTAAACAAGCAAAACAAAAATGAAAAGACAAGAAAGAATGAATGATTACAATGTAAGATGATAAACTACTTGAATAACTACTCACTAAAACCACTTAGAAATACATGAAAAACCACCAAAACAACCTCCCAACTTATCCCTGTTAGTTGAGCACATTTTTGGAGAGATTAAAATCCAAAAATTTCAATTTTTAATCCACAATAAGGCTTGGTTATAAAATGATTTTAAGGTAAACCAAAAATCACTATTTTCTCTTTCATAAAAACCATACAAGCAAAAAAAAAGTTCTCTCTTCCTCCTTTCATTATGGATGAAATTTGTAGCTAAGGGAAGCCAAAAATATTCTTCATCTCCTTCCATCCATTACCTGTAACGACCCGCCTAGCACAGGTCGTTACCATATACATACATACATACATACATACTTACATAACTTACTTAACTTAACTTATCGTACTCATTTATTGAGTGAAACACAACGGGAATTATTATTATTATTTTTTTTTTATACGAGGCATTTACTTAACAAACGTATAAGAAGTGCTTTAAACATAAATATTTACACAAAATAAATACTTAGAGAACAAAACGCGTAGCGGCTTGAATACCCACGATTTCACAGTATGCCCCGCCTCGCACTTCCATCTTGCATCACACATTGCTGTCAGGTTGCTTACCTACA
>JAFMPE010108384.1:1018-13907 GCA_024759925.1 Ficus religiosa | reverse complement strand
GAAGAAGAAGAAGAAGAAGACAGGATGATCCCACAATAATCCTCTTAAAGGACTTTTTCTCCACTCCAATCATTGGTTCCCAATTATCACATGCAAGTTTGGCAAAACGGTGTTTTTATTAAGACAAGCAATTCGTGCCAATAGGTCGGTGATAACAAAAAGATGGTAGCAAATAGCGAAACTTAGAGAACAGATTTCTTTATGAATACAAACGTATAACAGATTAGAGAAGGGGGAAAAGAAAAAAAGAATACTGCTTGGTATAGCTAGGTACAGAATTGTTTCTCGAATTGAAGTGAAATAGCTCCGACAATACAGAGCTAGTAGCTAATCCGCTCATCTGTTACAATATAATCTCTCTCTACAAGCTGTATAAATATCTCCAGACAGAAGTATTTGACTAAACTTTCCTCTCCCAAAAAAGAAAAATTACCTTCGTTATTAGATCAGAGGAATAAATAATAAGGGTTGAAGCACAACGGAGTGCGAAAAAAAAAAAATACTCATGATAAGAAGCTCGTGCTGTCCTCGTATTCTCTTCTTATTATTTCGAGCACAAGTTCGTTCCAAGTATCAACTGGACCAGGCATGCACCAGTGTAAGCAATCCTGGGGTGGGGGCTTTCCATCAGGACCACGTTTTGTGAGCTTATTCGGATCCGTGTTTCTGTATGGGCCTGGATGCCCGTCGTGGCGGTACTCGAAGACTCTGGTGATGTCCATCAATATCAGCTTTGATTTGTTTGTCACCTTCTTGATTGCACGGTTGAAACCAGTTACCTGTTTCTCATGCATTACATTTGTGAAGCCATTTTCTACTATTTCACCGGCTGCCAGCGGCTTTGTTTTTCCGGTGCATGATCCACCTGTATTCCATGCCCCGCCCTCGTAATGATCAGGCGAATAGGAGCGCACAATGGTTAGCCCTTTGTAATTAGGATTCGTACCAAGAGCCGTGAGAATTGTCTCAACAGAAATCCCAAATGCTTGAATGTTGTTTATCTTCATAGGTCGAGACTTGTCTGGCCACCACAACTGTCCTCCCACAATCTTATTGTTCAAGAGATAGACGGACTGCTTGGCGAACCAATGGCCAGAAGAAAGAACAATCACATCAAAGCCTGTGATGTGTTCCATGAGGGCATCATCAGGGGCATCAAGGTAGAGCTTCGCAACACCCTCTGGGGCAAAGTCAACTGGTTCAGATGTTTGCTTAAGAAGCCACGAGGACCAAATCCGGACAACCGTTACTGATGTTGACCTGAAATAATACCGTTGCATTTTTTTATTCCCCCGGTTTTTTGGAACTTCTACCTGGAAGGACAACAAGGATAATCTTTAAACAACAAGCTACTTAGAGCGAGTAAAAATGAAAGTCAAATGTCATGCAAATCAAAGGGATGGTAAAATGGAAGTGAAAGTCGATGCATTTGCCATGCAAATCAAAGGGAAGCGCTCTTTGTTAGTTAATCATCCAGTATGGTACGCAACAAAGAGTTCGACCACCCAAGCCTAGACCGGTCATACTTGCTTGTAATGTTTGAAATGTAACCCTTTTTAGTCCAAAGAAAAATTCGGGTCAAAAAATAGGAAATAATGAAAATAACGAAGTCCTGCAACTACAACAGACCAAGTCAAACAAAACCAAGCCTGAATTTTCAAACCGTACGCATAAAGAATAAGCAACCTAATAGAACCGTGTTGGCTAACAATTCAATAATCAATCACAACTCATATCAAGCCTAACAATGGCAAGGAAGTTGCAAGCCTCATAATAAGCAAGCATGGTAGAATTTTAAGAGCTTTTTGTATTTAAGCTCTTTCTACAAATCCAAAATACTCTTTCTTGTGGGCCCAAGAGGACAACAAAACGCCCACGTCCTCTCGTCTTCAAAATGACAAGGCAATTAAAGAGTGGAATGAGAAGGCATTAAAATGCAATAAACAAATTGGCATATTGAGTCACCAAGGGGGAAACCACGTTAAAACTAAGATGTAGGTAGTAATTTAGAGCACAATGCACCTGTCCATTTCCATTTTCATAGAATCCGATCATACACGAAATTGATAATTACCTGCCAGAGAATGCACAGCAGGGATTCCATCTGGTTTCGAGCAACAGAATCACCAATAAAAGCAATAGTCTTCCCTCTCATCAAGTGCAGAAATTTTCGACCATCAAAACGTGGGAGGTCACACTTTTCAGGCTTCCATCGCCAATTCTCATAATCCTTGTCAGGCCTTCCATTCCCCTGGCAATTCTGCATCTGTGTCAAGACAGGACAGGTATTGTTTGTATACAATGGTCCCACTGAATCAAAGATCCATTGTCCCTGGTATAGATCACAACCTGAATAAAAGCCACCCAAACACAAACGAAAAACTTAGAGAAAAGATACGAAGTGCAAAGCAACAGAGAAGTCTAACTAGATGGAGTTATTTATGGCAATACATGCCTTTTGGGGCTAAAATAAAGAAAAGGAACATCTCAAGTTAAATTAGGAAATCTGGAGAAAAAGGATATGTTCCTCAATTACCTTTTCGTGCTCAAATAGTTTTAGCTATTCTTAAGTGTAAAAGCTTGTAGATAATAATAGCAAATTAGCAAACGGGGAAACTTAATAGACCATTATTCTTATGCCTACATATCTGATTCTGACATCGGCCAAGAAAAGAGCAATAAAATACATATATAAGAGAAGGAGCTCTTTAATAAAAACAAAAAAATATAAAAGGTTGAAGAATTTATTCAAAAGCTCAAAATCAGAAAGACTACCTGCATCTGTCCTGCTTGAGTTGCTCGGAAGAGGAGAATCATGAGAAAAATCTGGCGCATCACCTGGCTTGGAACCAAAGGAAGCTGGAATGGTATTATTGGTTCCAGCATCTAAAATGCTGGAATTGTTGGTGAAACCCACAGACACGGAGTTGCCATTTTGATCATTATCAGTAACATTAGATGAAGATTTACCATCGCTAAACCAACCTTTATGTGTCAAATTAGAAGACGGAACGGGAACAGGTGCAGCTAGATCTTTCACCTTCTCGCCATCTGAAAGGGTTGATGGCCTAGTTGAACTTAAGGGCACTAGTGAATCAGACTCGTGGGATAAATTCTTAAGAGTTTCTTTAATCTTATCATCGACCCATGAACCAGTTAAACTAGTGGAAGTGGAATCCGAGGGAAAATTCCCACCAGTTTCTTCTAGAGAAGGACCAGATGAAATCGTGGAAACTTGTGAATTAGACTTAGGTGACACATTCTTATTATCTACATTATCTTCACGAGGAAATTTGATAGTAGTATTGCCCGAAGAGCCAGAAAAATCCAGCTTTAGGGAACCATCAATGCCGTAAAAATACCCCCGAACCGTGGAACCAATTGGGTTTGGCACTAGAATACAAGAACCCAAAATTAAGAACAGAGCCAAACCTCCCACTGAAAGCAAAATACAAGAAAGAGTCCTTGGATATGCATTAACAGCTAAATAACCCTTAGAAGAAGAGGTCCAAGTCATGGCTTTTCAAACTTAGAAAGTTTCCAGAAATCCAGTGTCAACCATGGGACCTTCCAAAACCTAAATTACCCACCAAAAACGAAATATTCGTAATATTCGATAGAAGTTCCCGAATTTAATCCACTTTCCAAATCGAACAACCAGCTAATACCCAAAAATTCTATTTGCAGACGATTTTCTATACAAGCTCCACCTACTTCGGAGATCCTGAGAACACATTTTGAGAACTTTACTTCCAAATTTGGGTTATGAACTTCATCCACAAAATTATTGAAGACAAAATTAATTTAAGAAAGTTTAAACATTAAAAACTCATTTCAATGCAACAAAAACGTAGCAATGCCAAGGATTTCGACATGAAAAGAGCAAATTCAAAAAAATCATAATAACTTCCATAAAAACACATTTCGCACGAATAACTTCCATGAAAATTGTGAATCTTACCTTTATCATGAAGCAACAGAAGCTCCGCGATCACTGAGAGCAGAACCAAAACACCTCCTCCTTATCTCGTTTTATCCGTTTGTTTCCCGGGAAACAGAAAAGCGAAATGAATCTGGAAAAATGGCAGTGCAATCGTAGCTTGATTTTCGTAAGAATAATCGAGAATCCAAAAGAGTTTTTCTCTCTGTCCTCGGAAACCGATTATGGAAATACGTGAAGATCTCGGATCGGGGAAAGAACTTGATTATGGAAAAGAGGCAATTAGAGAAAAAAAAAAAAAAAAAAAAAAGGTTTCAAAAACGTATAAATTAAGGAAAATAAAATGTTCCTTTTTTTTTTTTTTTTTTTTTTCAAAAAAACACGAAACGTATCTAATGCCGGGAGCAAAATTTGCGGGCAGGAAGCGAACTTCGACCTTGTTTCTTCTGGAGTTTATTTATACTTGGAAACAGAAAAGTGGATGCTGGGTCGAATTACCAAAATACCATTGGTCAGTGATGGTCCTGATCGAGGATGTGGTGTTTTTTTTTTTTTTTCCCTCCTCGAAATATGTGATGGTGTTTACGTGATTGATGGAGTTCCAAAAAAAACAAAAAAAAGGGTTAATTTTATTTTTAACACTTATGAAAAAAATATTATTAAAATTGACACCACTTTTATTTCCTTTCATTCCCAACATTGTCACGTTATCATCATCAATTAAGATGGATGTAAAAAGTCAAAAATACCCTCAGGCAAGCCTAAATCTTATTTTTTTTTACTTTCCCGCCTAAACCCTCACACATTTTGAAATCTAAATCTTCATATAATATCTTAACTTGATTTAAAACTATTTTCACCATTTTAGAGAGAGAAACTTCTATCTAGAGAGAGAAACTCTCACTGTCGAAAACCACTCCAACAATCACTCGGAAACTGTCGGAAACCACCATCAACGCCCTCTATAAAGCTTTTTTGAACTATGTAATAGCTGGAGAATATTCTTAAACCATCCAAAATCAGTTGAAATTTCTTGAGTCTCCCCTATCCAAACCCAAGAAGTTGGCGGAGAAAAACATTACTCCCGAAAAGAGGAATGTTCGGCTAATGGCTTCGGCAGAGAAAAGGCCATCGACGGAGAAAAATCCTCAAAAACCAGGACCAGAGAAAAAAAGAAGGGTGCCCGAGAAATGGTCGACGAAAAATAAAGGGGAAATCTGTATTGTTAGTTGATTTCTGAAAAAAAAAAAATTTTACATTAAAATTATAATGTTTGTATTTTTATTTGATTTTGTGATATAAACTAAATGTTTATTAGTTGGGTATTTCGATTTTGAGAGGAAATTTTAGTATATTGGTTTATATAAATTTTAATACTATGTTAAATATTATTAATGTTAGTGTCATTGGGGTTGGTCATTTACATAATGGCCGGGTGATAATTTTTTTGATGACCTTATTTTTGTCTGTGTGAATGGCCAAAAATGTTAGATGTTTTTCAAAAAAAATTTTTAGACATAGGTCATAACAGTTATGACCGGGTGGTCATAACCGAGTGGTCATAACAGTTATGATCGGATGGTCATAACTGTGGTCATAATTGGTGGTCATAACTGTTATGACCGGGTGGTCATAACAGGTAGTCATAACAGTTATGACCAGGTGGTCATAACTGTGGTCATAATTGGTGGTCATAACTGTTATGACCGGGTGGTCATAACAGGTAGTCATAACAGTTATGACCGGGTGGTCCTAACTGTTATGATCGGGTGGTCCTCACGGTTATGACCGGGTGGTCCTAACGGTTATGACCAGGTGGTCATAACTATGGTCATAATTGGTGGTCATAACTGTTATAACCGGGTGATCATAACTAGTGGTTATAACAGTTATGACCGGGTGGTCATAACTGGTGGTCATAACTGTTATGACCATTTGGTCATAACAAGAATGACCTTTACTCAAAAATGATTAAAAATGTTAGATTAAAAAAAAAAAAAACTTTTTAGACATAAGTCATAACTGTTATAACCAGGTGGTCATAATAGGAATGACCTTTATTGAAAAATGACCAAAAATGTTAGATTTTGTTATTTTTTTTTCCGACAGTTAGAGTTTCTCTCTCTAGATGGAAGTTTCTCTCTCTAAAATAGTGAAAATAGTTTTAAATCAAGTTAATATATTATATGAAGATTTGGGTTTCAAAATAGGTAGGGGGTTAGGCGGGAAAGTGAAAAAAAAAAAAAAAGATTTAGACTTGCCTAAGGGTATTTTTGACTTTTTACATCCATATTAATTGATGGTGATGATGTGGCAGTGCTAAGAATGAAAGGAAACAAAAGTGGTGCTAATTTTAATAATAATTTTTTCACAAGTGCTAAAAATGAAATTAACCAAAAAAAAAAAATGTTGATTGATGGAGACCTCAGGTTAGTGGCCGACCAGATCGAGGTCGTCACATTTTTAAAGCTCGATCCTTCGTCAACGTCCTAAGCACTCATGATTATAATAAAATGATGGGTAAATTTCGTTTTTACCCTATTGAGCTTCATATCAATCACAAAATGTCTGAAAATTTCATTTTGTAGCATCCCTTCTTCCTGATTTTCAGTACGCTTGCAAATTTTACCCGTAATTGTTTTTAGCCTTTTTTTTTTTTAAGTGGAATTGTTTTTAGCTTTTTAAACTACCAATTATTTTTCAGGAATGATTAAGCTTTTAAAGTGGGTAATTATATTTAACTTTTGCTATTAAGACTAATTTTTTGGGCTAAATTAGTCATTTTACGTAAGTTATTTAACTTCGTCTAATCACAAACGTCAAGTCTCAAGTTCCGCCCAGAAAACTAAAAGATGGGGCAAATTTGTAAATATTTCGAAATTCCAAAGAATGGATGTTACAAAATGAAATTCACGAAAGATTTAATGACAAGCTCTAAAGTTTGGAAGGTAAAAGTGAAATTTATTCTAAATTATTAGAGTGATGTTTAGTGTAAATGGATATATTAGGAAAGTTTTTTTTTTCATTTTTTTTAATGCACTAACAAATTATCAATTTTGTACCATGTCTCAAATCAAATGCACGTTATATACTTGCACTAGTTATGATGTAAAATTTTAACTTCACCTTGGGTTGGTATTGGGGGATGGTCTTCTTTTCTCCTCAATCTTGTGCTAAAAGAATATTTGAGGGGTTATATTATGAACATGGTCACTGTGTTTGGCACCTTACAGCAGTTGAGTATGGTTCCAAAGTCTGCATATATGGTCCTACATCTTATCAAACCTTCAATTGGATAAAAGGAGAATCAATAAGTAAAATTTCAAGTTAGGAAGCTGCTAGATAGTAACGGCGTAATTGTAACTTATTAATTTATTCATTTATTTGCTACAGGAGAAAATGTCATTAAACAGTCAGAAAAGTGCTAGAAGTACAGTGGAGGGACAAAGCCCACAAAAACAACAACTGGAATAGCAATAAGAAAAACCATTTAACGGCCAAAAACCCACCTGGTGGAACTAAGGTCCACAACAAACCAACTTGGAGGATGCCAGAGCAACCCCATATCCCAACGTTAGAGCAAATCTCCTCCTAAGGGTGAAGCGGAAACAAGCTTTGCCCACCGAAATAAACCTAGCCAGACAACGGTCTTATCACCAAATGCGAACACCAAACAACAAACCAAATGATGGTTGGGTGGGGAAACCACTACCCTTATTACAAGCACAGCAACCACAACACAAAAGCTAGAGAAAACCCAAAAGATCAAACTGGCAATGACAAACCCCTCAACTTCGGAAACATTTGAAGAGCGGTAGGAACGGTGCTAAAGGAAAAATGCCCGAAATAGCGGTGAAAAAGATGGAGACACAGCCGCACACAGGGCACATAGGGATGGCAATATTCCCCGCGAGGATGGGCCCCGTAGGGATCCCCACGAACGGGGCGAGGATGGGAGATAGGGACGGTGATGAAATCTTATCCCCGAAGCTTAGTTGGGCATGGATGGGGAAAGCACTCCCCGCCCTGCCCTCGCCCTCATATATATATATATACATATATGTATGATTTCATATATATTAATAAGTATATAATATATTATGAAAATTATTTTTGAAAGTATGACATTCATGAAATGTAAATTGAAACTACGAAGAATATAAAAAAAAAAAATGATAATTTTATATTCATTTTTAATGGTTTCAAGTTTTTTTTAAGCTTAAGTATTATCTAAAGGTTTAGTTTAAGAGTTTGTAACGTTTTAATAACTTTATTTTTTAAGATTTTATTTGCATATATTTATAAGTTGTTTATTTATGAAATCTTTGATTTTGAACTAAATTTATGGTGTATTTATACTTTATTGTTTGCATTTGCTTTGTTATGTTTTCAAATCTATATTTTATAATGAACGGAGAATGAGGCGGATATAGAAAAAGCTCTCCTGCCCTGCTTCCATTTAAGTAGGGATGAGGATAATTTTGATGGCAGGGATGGAGACGGGAAAGCATTCCCCAGTCTCACCCCGTACCATTGTCATCCCTAGGGGCACATGACGTGCAGCCACCAAATGGAAGAAAGATGTTAAAATTGAAAAGAAACACCTTCATAAACATGCCACTGTTATAATAATAATATATTTTGGCTTACCATGCTGCATTTTGCCAATTTAGATAATAATGATAATAATTAATTAAAAGTAGAAATATAGGAGGATAACTTGCCGATCATTATAAAGTTGAGAAGGAATTGTGCCAAATGAAAGAGCTAAAGTAGCATTAGTAAGTATTTATTTTACTTCAAATATTTGAAACCCTGCTATTTAGTTTGAAAAGTTTTTGAAAAATGGCTTATTTGGCATAGTCTACAATGGATATGGCTCATCTGTTTTATTTCCATTTTCATGTTCTTTTAATAATATTGTGATACGTTTTGAAGTAACATGATTTTATGATTTTTTAATTTATATGATATAATATTTATCGTGATATTATTAAAGGGTTAGAACGAGACATTCTCATTTGTAAAGGATGTTCAAGATTTGAGTTAGTTAATTGGGCCCTTATCAAGCCCATTTTCATTAACAAATGGGCCTAGTTTGAGGCTACAAAGGGGCTCAAAATGGACAATTGGCCCAACCCAACCCAACCCAACTGGCATCTGTCCTCAGAAGAAGTTGGGTTGGCTGCCTACTGCCTCCGACAGAAGTCCCGAACTGTACACAATGCTATCTCCATTTTTGTAACTTTTTAGAGCTCCAAAAACCCGCCAACAGAACTTAGGGTTTATCGTACTTGAGCCTGGTTATGGCGTCCCATACTCTCTCCGCCGTCGTGATCCCCCTTCCGACCTCGCAACCCTCTCATGGCAACCAAACCGCTTCTTCCTCTTCTTCTCCGCTCCTTCCATGGCGGCTCAACCCCACCAACCTCTCCGCCTCCTTCGTCGGCCGCCGCCTCGCAATTCGGCCGTCGAATTTGAGTAATTTAGCTTCCAAACGCCGCCCCGCCATCGCCACGGTGCTCTTCAGCCTCCCAGCGTAAGTTCATACATGTATGTCATTTGCTGCTTCTGATTCCGTGAGAATTCCTTGAATTTCTGTGAGAATGACGGTTTTTGGATGTTGTGTTCGTGTTCAGGAAAACAGATAGGGCTCCTGACGAGAAAATTCCGCTGTGAGTTTTTTCTTTTTCTTTTTCTTTATTTTATTTTAAATTTGTTCGTTCACTGGTGATTTGTTATGGTTTATTTGTGGTGTGAGATTGTTCTTCTTTGACTTGTGAGAGAATGTTTTTGTTTGATTTGATTTCGGGAGAATGTTGTTAGATGGTCGGCGAGGGCGATAAAGTCGTTTGCTATGGCGGAATTGGAAGCTAGGAAGCTCAAGTACCCGAAAACCGGCACCGAGGCGCTTCTGATGGGGATATTGGTTGAGGGTTAGTAAATCCAGGCCTGTTTCAAGTTTAATTTTCTTTGGTGGCTATTTTTACGGATTAAAAAAAATATAGTCAAGCAATAATTTATGTAAAAAAGACAGACACAAATACACAAGATTTATGATGGTTTGCCTTGATATGAGAGCTACGTCCATTTACAGCCGTTGCTGAATTTCACTATGATGAAGAATAAGATTATTGTAAGAAAATAACACACCTAACGCCTCTCACTCTGTATTTTTTTATCTAACATCTCTATATTGAAATCTATGCCCCCTAACCTGCACTTCAACCTTACCACGACGGTCGATCTGTGTGCTAACTCTGCTTTAGGTGGAATAACTTCTATTTAGTGTTTGTTACTGTTTTATTCCGTGAAGATGGTTTTGCCAACAAGTACTCCGTCTATTATGGTATCAAATTTGGGAGCTTGAAGAACCTATATATTGGCTTAAAGTTTGGTTTACTCGCTGATGTACTTCATTGTTCTTTCAAATTTGATGATTTTGAGAGTTGGTGGTGAAACTTTTTCATTCATAGTAGAGTGAAGGGAAGCATCAGTTATTTGCTATTACTTATACATTTGGGATCGGGAACCTTCAACTTCGAAATGCATTATTGTGAACTCTTTACATTTTAAAGCTTTACTTTCATTCTGATTTCAGATAATTTGAGCATTGCTTTGAATCAGAAATAAGCTTTACGAAACTTAAAAAGACTTGCTAATGGAAAAACAGTTTTCTTCAAGAGCTAATCTCATGCTATGAAGTAAGAACTTAGCTGGTCGGTTTTCAATGTGTTCCATTCTGTGTGTTTCGCTGTGCTGCCAAAGTTTTCTGTTATGTTCTTTTCCCATTGTTGTATAACTTGTATTTAGTTCTTTTCACCTTCAGGAACAAGTATAGCTGCAAAGTTTCTGAGAGCCAATGGAATCACACTATTCAAGGTGCGAGAAGAAACTGTAAATTTACTTGGAAAATCTGACTTGTACTTTTTCAGCCCCGAGCATCCTCCATTGACTGAACCAGCTCAGAGAGCCCTTGATTGGGCTGTTGATCAGAAATTAAAGTCAGGTGAGTTTTTTGTTTTTCAATATTTCTCCGTTAGACAAATATCATGCAAGTAATGTTCATAAAGATGTAGATTCTCTTTATAGATCGTCTCCACTGGTTTTCCACTACGATAAGCTCTCACTTTTCACTAAAGTCCTTTTGTTCGTATTCAAAAGTGTTCAAGTGTGCATATGAGATTTGGTCAAATAATAATTTTGCCTTTGTAATGGATGATGATGCTTTCTCAGACTGCCCCATAAACCACGTGACAAGAAGTTACTCTGGCTTTTGGAGTTGTATAATAGTGTAATGAAGATTGACACGACCATCATAGACACTGGGATCGAATTAAAATATTCAAATTTAATTAGTAAAGCTTCTTCTTATGAATGAATTCTATCATGAGTCGTCATAACTCCAAATAACATGTAACTAAGTTGCTTAAATTTGGGTTGAAACTCGGTTAGCTGTTGAAATTTACAATTCTTTTGTTGCATTGCGCATTGAAATTTTTATGCCTTTCCATTTTTATTGAGATCGTTATAAATAATTCAGGTGAAATTGGGGAAATAACAACAACTCATCTGCTTCTCGGGATTTGGTCTGAAAAAGATTCAGCTGGTCACAAGATATTGGCATCTCTTGGTTTTGATGATGAGAAAGCGAAAGAACTTTCCAAAAATGTAAGTTTGAAGGTTTTACTTGTCTTGTTGAGTAACTACTTTATCTTTGTAACGCTAATGATTGATTTGCAAAATTTTAATTATTTAATTCTTGCTTCATGCAGATGGACAAGGATTATGTTATGAACTATAAATAGGCCACAGCGATATCAAATATCTTCTTGAAAAAATGCGATGTTTTTTTGTTCCCGGCGGAACCTTCTATGACAGTTTTCCAAAGACATTTTGAGGAAGTTGCCCAAAAGGGTGTATTTCAGAATTCGATACCAAATGCTGTCGTCCCTATATTTGGACAAGTCGACGCTCGAGTTCGCTGTTGGAGGAGGTTGTGAAATTCAGCATTTTCTTCATCAAGTACAGATAAGATTATTGTCTGTGGCTTCTGAAATATCCTGCTAATTCGCTTTTTCCCCTGTTCTTCTTGCCTTGGGGATATCTTGTTTCCCTGTAAGTTGTATATTTTTTTTCCCGACAGTTAAAAAAAAAAAAAAAAAAAAGAAAAAGAAGAAGCCGTTCTCGAAAACCTGGAATATGATCATTCAATAAAGTAGGCTGCTGTTCCATTTCAAATTGCTTTTAGGGGGAAAAAATGGTCTGGAGTATTTTTGAATGTGGTTCTGCTTTTATAATATGTTCATGAATACCCTTTTTTAACTTTTTTAAAATGTAAAATTGTTGCCAACTTGCCAAGTTTGTTTATTGCAGAAGATGGCATTATTTCATGGAATGCTGACGATCTGTCGTTTACGCGACATTTTGGTTGAGATATTAGCGTCACACCGTTTTGTCGTTATACATGCATATGATAAATGACCGTCGTTTTTTAACTTGAAGGAGAGTAAATTTTTATGAAAAATGTTAATGACATCAAGTTTAATCCCAACTTTTAAATATTAATCTATGGCATATGAGTTTTTTTTAATTGATAAATATATAAAATATCATCATGTCAATTCATTATCTACTACTAGTAAAAATAGGCACGAGAGTTTGAATTGTCTTATGCCATAAAAGTAATTTATAATCAGAAAATGTGTTTCCATGTAGTACCAACATATTTAGATTGTAAACATAGCCTTAAGATATTGGTTGGTAATAGCTATTCTCATAAGCTGCAGTTAACCAAACGCTATCGATAACCACCGATATCTACTAGAAACCACCATTAACAACAGCGGCCGATCACATTGCCGTCGATTATCTCGTCGGTCGATTATAAAAATTGTTAAAAAAAAAAAAAAAAAAAACCACAAAAATAAAAAATTAAAATACACATAT